>VXBH01007899.1:190655-202924 GCA_013400035.1 Rynchops niger | reverse complement strand
AAAAAAAAAAAAAGTTATTTAACTATATTCACTCCTTTACACATTTTTAAATTCATGTATTTTTAATAAAAGCTTCAAACAGATAAAAAAAATTATGTCTTAATCTGCTCCTTCTCCTTTTTCTTCAAGACACTGTTTTTAATTTTCCCACTGCCAGGCCTTAAATTGTCTCTTGCATCAGACAAATGTATTTGCACCATTCGTATTACTCACTCCTAACGCTCTTTTCTTCTACTTCCTGGTTATTAAGAAAGATGGGGTTAGTTTCTAGGGGGTTTAAGGCTCATTATCCATATATCATATATATATAATGTATATATGCATACGTGTGTGTGTACATGCTACACACTCATAGCAGCTCTCTGACACGTCAGTGATGAACTGACTGTAGTCTGAGGAAAAAATGAGTTAAAACCAATTGTGTAGCTGAAACATATATTTGCATTAACAAATTTAAATTTTAATGCAACTGCATTTTTATTTCCCTTTTAAAAGCCCATTTATACAAACTCAACAACTCAATCAATGCTGCACTCAAACTGCTGTCATGCCAAAAAAAAACACACAAAAAACCTTAATCATTCTATCACATTGTTTCAGAAGTCCCCAGATTGACTTTTATAAATAAATCAGATACATTTTTAAATTCCTGGCACATACAAGGTTTCTCCACTATTTCAGCAGCCCTTTACTCTGGGACAAATTATTGCCTTCATCTGACATTACTTTCTTCCCTCTTTTAACTGAAGACTCGCCTCAGAAGATAAACTTATGTTCTGATTACTTAAAGGCATTTACACGAGCGATGTTACATAGCCATATGGCCAGCATATCTGACTTTACCCAAGTAAACTGAAACCAATGTGCTTCCACTGCAATGAGCAGTTTTCTATTCTCTCTTTTTTTTTCCTGAAAGGTGACTGAAAGATAACAATGATTTCTGCAAGTAGGAGCTGCCTGACTGACCCAGTTTAAATGCAAATAAATATCCTACTGCACTTTAGGGAAAACATTCTAAATTAGCAATCATCTAAAGATCCTAACAAACAATTAGGCAGAAATGATATCAGAAAGATCAATCTCTTTGTAATATGCTGTTTTCACTCATGAGAATTTTAATTATGGTAATAAGCAAGTACACAACTGAAGCACAACCTTTGCCCACACACAATTTTACTATGCAAAATTAATCCAACACATTAAAACATTTCCCTAATGTTGTACTAGTAGGTAACTAATTAATTGTAGAGCACGTAACTGTCACAAGATTAACAAAATGCTTTTATGTAGGTAGTAAACACTGCTTGCTGAGAGTATTATTCTATTCGGTAGACAGTGTTTGAGCTTAATACATGCAGGAAAATTCCATTTCTCTTACAAAGAGACCGGTGAGCTCACTGAGTAAGCAGCTCACCGTACCTTTCACAAAAGCTCTCAGCGAGGATGAGGAGCACATCGTACAATCAGCTGATACCTGGGCTGAGAATCCACTCACCTGATGGCAGCAGTGATAAATCACAGAAAACTATGCTGCTGAAGCTGAGAAAATACAGGATATTCACTTTAAAGGACAAAGTATTTCCAAGGTAGTGTTTTCAGATTTTTGCCTCTGTGCTGTTTCAAATGCAAACTCAAAGTAATTTCAATAGGTAGTCATTCAAACATATCAAACACCACTCTATGCTGAAAAATAACAAATGCATATTTTTACTACGTATAGGTACTACTCACCCTTATACAAACTGCAGAGGAAAACAGAGGTCTATCCTTAACTGAAATATAAGATACTCTATACAGCGTGTGTGCGAACATATATATAAGTTTATGTGTATAAATATGTATGTAATAAATGGATAAAATTCATATATAACAATATATGACATTTTTAATACATTACATATACAGCACATAGTATGCATCATGGAATGATAAATAAAAACTGACATCATATTTATAAAGATCATTTATATTGTCTTTAGTCTTTCTGCGCTTTGTCAACACCGCAGTCCCTTCTGCACTGGTTAACAGGATTGCCATCTGTGATGCCTTAAAGCCAAACCCCGCAGTACATTGATATAATGGCAAAAATTGCAAACAGTGATAAGAACAGCCATTAGTAAATTCATGGGGCAGAAGCATTAGCTTCAACCTTGGAAAAGTAAATCAAAACTAATTATCAGTCATGCAACTGAGAGTTTAATATTCAGTAATGTCAAGTAGTGATGTCATGCAATTGAGTGAGTTAATTCAAGAAATAATGATGCAGTTTAAGAGCCATTACAACAGGAGCATGTACTCTCCTCCTCTGACCAAAGCAGGGTCACATCGGACAACCAAATAACTGCTGGCTGTTCAAGCAGCAGCAGGTTGGACAAAGCGCTGCACTCGGTCAGGCTCTTCCTTCTGCTGATGTATTTTCACGTGAACATCTGGGATGCACTGCCCGACTCCAGCTTTTGCCATCCCGTAGCAGTGCCGTACCAATGGAAGGGGCTACAAACACGCCCTGCCTGGGCAGCCAACAGCTTCCGCAGGCACAGAGGATCCTGGGCGCATGGGGCATGGTCGAGCAGGAGAACGGGCGAGCGGCCGACCTGTATGTGAATTCAGGAGCAGTCCAAGCTCCTCCTTTCTGCCTCTGGACAGAGATTCCCATAGATAAAATAGATGTGACTGGCTACTTGAGTGAACTTCAAGATTAAAGGAAAGCAATTTCTTGGAGCACCGAACAAGGCTGGAAACATTGAACTACTGTGACAAGAGAAACTCACTAGATAGCTAGCTGGAAAACCTTAACAGGAACTTTGAAAGTGTGCAATATGTTTACTACTATTTAACCTTGAGGGGAAAAGAAGAAACCCAAATAAAAGGACTGAAATAATTTCAGCTGCTTTCAGACCGTAGAGCAAAGCAGAACTAACAACTTCTCTTTGCGAGTTAAAAGCTAGCATTAATACACTTTCAACTTGTCTTTTACATTTATTTCCCCTTATTATTTGCAGTACAACATTAAGGTCTTAACATAATTCCTTTACTCACCTTTTCCATTAATTTACTAGGGAAACTGCACCACTTTTTTGTAATGATATCAAAACGTTTTCTTGCCAGCTCAGAGACAGCAACCTGCCAGCAGGAATTTTCAGCATGCTGGGACTAGCCCGTTAAAAGCTGTTGCATCAAAAGGTACCCCAGGCAGATGTGTCAGAGGTCCTGTGGTACCGAGGGCACAGCAGGAGACACCCCAATACATGCCAAAACAGGATGGAATTGATGCACCAGGTTATTCAGGTGCTTTCCAAAAAAAAAGGCAAATTTATCAACAGCAATCACACTGAGCTAAATCCTCAAATCCCAACACAATCAAAAGCCCAGTGCTCTTGTGAGATAACGCCTGAATAACTTAATGTGGTAATAACCAAAACCAAAGGGAGACATTTATATATCTACAATGTAGCTATCAAAAGCTACAAATATGAACCTGAAAAAACCTCCACCCAACCCCTTTAGAGCTTTGGCATTCGTAAGAACTTTACCATTTACCAGAGCTCCATCAGTCCTTCCAAGCTCTGGTATTGCATGTAGGTCTGGCATTGCATCTCGCTTATGCTGGGAACCTTGGTGTTAGGGCTGCCTGACAAGCATCCTGTGCAGGTTTAGGGCAGGAAGCTAAATCCCTGGGACATGTCTGACAAGCAGTCTGGACAAACTTCTAAGTACACTCAAAACACAGGACTTCCAAGCTTGAAACTTCAAAAAAAAAATCCTTGCCTTCAGTAGGATCTATACGTTTTTCATGTCAGATAGTGCACCTGCCTTCAACACATCTGCAAACCGATGACTTCAAATTCTTTATTTATAGGACTACAACTTTGATTAAAAGGTAGAAACTCCTTCAGAATCCTCCTCAGCATAAGATAAACATGTTCCCCTTTCAGAAACAAATTTGATCAGGAGGTTATAGGCTGACACAGGCAGGGTTACTACTCAGTAAGATTCCTAGCAGCCAAGAAACAAGAAATCAAAGTCTGAAATTAGCACTTGAACAAGACCTTTGTGACAGAGTAAAACATTTGGGGTTTTGTACCCTGTTGCCATGACTGCTCACGTGTTTTGCAACAGACACTGGATAAAACATTTAATCATTAGAAGCTCCCACCTAGTTTAGTTTGAAGAGCTAGACTTCACTACATACATGTAGAGTGAGCTGGATGTGACCACATCTAGATCCACCATGACCCAAACCATTCTTTCTCTTATTGGGCTGACACCCACTACAAACTTAAAAAGGCAGCTTTATAATGTATTAAAATGTACTAAATTATTCAGTTGTTAGTAGTGATGCGAACTATTGCCTAATAGATTATACAGATTCACTGCAGATACTTTTCTATTTGCAGTATGAAGAATAGTTCTTTATAAAAAGGCTACTGAGCAGCTTCTCTAATGCCTTGTTACATGACAGTGCTTCTTTATTCCTTTGTAAAGTAGAAATAAAGGTGTCTAAGTACCTCTAGATGTTGGCAGATCAAAGATGCATGTCAAATGAAATACCCATTTTCTTACTGTTTACACCACTTATAAATCCAAACCGATTTTTCAATGGTTTTAAAGAAAATCCTTGTGCAAACAAAAGTGCTTTTTCTGTGTGAACAAGCTCCTACTACAACATGAAGAACCTTTGTGTTCTACAGTATAGTTCCAAAAAAAAACTCTGCAGAAATTTCCCTACACATGCAAGTACCACTATGCAACACAGTAGCTTTGTATCTGAAAAATACGTATCTTCCTACAAGCATTAAAACCCATACTATTGCACTTTTGATCAAGTGAAGAGACACTCACCCTAACGTAGAATATGCCAATATTATGTCATAGTTATGTCAAGAAACTAGGTTGCATATTATTAAATTAAAATTGCAGGAAGAAACCAGCAAGCAGTCCCAGAAAAAAGACTTGAACAGACTCTTCTTACATCCACAAGGATGCCACAGAGTGTGCAGCTGGTCCAGAGCTTTGTTTCATGATTCATCTAAAGGATGTCACTAGAAGCATACGATATTGTGTTCTCCTAAACTGTTTTAGAAATAACAAAAGAGTCTTAGGTAAGCGTTTCAGCAATCCCACCTATGTTGGGATCTAAATAATACTGAGATTAAAAAAGTAACTCAGAAAGGTAGAACCATAAATAGGCAACACAAAAACAGAACACAAACACAAAATAACCCACTTTTTATTTCAGTAAAGAAATTAATCTCAATCTTAGCAGAAACAGGAGTCATACATAGTATCTGGCCATAAAAAAAAAATATGTACAGCGCCAGAAAATAACATATTACAAAAAGAGACTTATTGAAAAAAAACCTTTTAAAATGTTGTCTCTCTTGAGAAGAATTCAGAACTTATTTTCATGCCTACGTTTTCTATACAGTGTAGAGCAATCCAAAACATCTGTATTCTGAAGGAACATGAAGTACATACATTTCATTAACATCAGTGCATTTGACATCATAATATAGTAACACTATACATCTTGCATGGGTTTATGGACGTTGTGAAAGGCTAAGAGTGAATTCATATGATACACTTCTTCAAGTTACAGATTTTCAACATCAAATGGCACCAGTCTCTTGTCACACAGATGCAAATTGTCTTGAACAGTTTTATCCCCTGAAGTTCCTAATCCACTCAAATAATTCCTATGAAAGACACACAAAGGTTTAAACAAGATAAAATGTCCAAACTAAACCACATCTATTCACTTTTCCCAATCTGTTGACTGAAGACTGAAACTTTTTAAAACATTTTTTATTTTTAGGTCAGAAAATGTTAATAGTTACTCCTCATAAACATTGGGCTGATTTGTAGCCTAGGGCAGCCGATCTGATGGAAGATCTAAACTTGCCCTTTAAGAAACAGGAAGGCTGGTCCCTCATGTTCCATCGGGAAAACGAGTACCTAGCCACAGCCCCTGCTGGGAAAGACTCACGTGGAGCAGAGCTTGTGTTTTTGCGGCTTCTTACCCTCTAGGATCCAGGTTCTTTGTATGGTTACAAGTAGGGCAGTATAAGGTAACAAAACAGATAAAGGAATGGAGCTCCGGGGATGGAACCTGAATGCCAGAGAGCTTCTAGACATAACTGGGAAGTTTTCTGCAGATAGAAGAGTGACGGGAGACCTGCAAAGGTCAGCTCATCTGCACTGGACTGGGCCAACAAGCCGAACTGGGCAGGGAAGCTGGAGTTGTGCTGGACCAGTATTTCTAAAGCGGGCAAAGACACTCTACAGACATTACAACTAGATTCTGAGGAAATGCAAGAAAGCCTGCGTGACAGCCATATGTGGATACAGGGCTCAATTTTTTTTATAAGGGAAAGTGTGATGGTGAAATAAAAAAGAAATCTTAGAGCTGTGAGATTACATTAACTTATCAGAACACGCTACCAATATTTATTTCAATATATGCCTCTATAGTACACAGTTGCCTAGAAAAACATTCTGATGACTTTAAGAAGGATCATTCACATTCATTAAGAGTCAGTGTCCCGCTGGCCAGCATGCTTTTAGCTAATAATTGCATAAGTATACAGCTGCTCTTCCCCACGGTGGTAGAGCAAGTGTAAAAATTCTGTCCATTTGCACTGACACTAAACAACCTGACTCAAGTGGTTCTTCACAAGGCATTATCATCACCTAACCTTATTGCTACCTAAGGTTAAAAAAAGAGAGAGATTAATCTTATTTTTCAAATAGCCCAGTGTAAATCAAAGACATGGAAAAAACTATAATGCGAGGAACAGCAATCTTCTAGACAATTCTGTCTGGGCTGTTAGAAACGATACTTTTATTTCATGGAAAGCTAACCAAACCAAACTCATTTGTTTTTCTAACCTTTCTAATTAGATACGGTCCTGAAAATTACATATTCCTGGCAAGCAAACCAAGTCTAATTTCTAACTTAACAAAATTGGTTTGTCCTCTCCTTACATGCAAGCACAATATTATAAATAATTTCATTAATACTCATTAATTTCATTAATACATAATACATTAAACTCTTTCCAATGAGAGAAAAAATTGTTTTGAGACACTGTCACCAAGCAAAAATAAATCATCTCTAATATGAAATGAACTCCTTTACCCCCAAGAAATCTACCCCCTGAAAATTCTGTATTCATCTGACACCATATTTGCAGTTCATTTCATTGTCCCAGCAAAAAGGTTGGCAATTTAAACTGTCCGGTACATCTGCAATTGATGGGGTCCTCAGTGACTGGTGAGGATTGGCCTATACTCGACCAGTTAACAGCCAGCCAGCCAGCCATAGAGCTCAGTACTCCCCAGCCTCTTACAGAATCATAGAATTGCCTAGGTTGGAAGGGACCTTTCAGATCATCGAATCCAACCATCAACCTAACTCTGAGAAAAACCATCACTTAACCTGATCTCTCTGCACCACATCTACCCGTCTTTTAAATACTTCCAGGGACGGCGATTCCACCACTACCCTGGGCAGCCTGCTATGGTTGATAACCCTTTCAGGGTAAAATGTTTTCCTAATATCCAATCTAAACCTCCACTGGTGCAACTTGAGGCCATTTCCTCTTGTCCTATTGCTTGTCATCTGGGAGAAGAGACCAACCCCCACCTCGCTACACCCTCCTTTCAGGTAGTTGTAGAGAGCNGGGGTTGTTGTGACCCAAGTGCAGGACCCGGCACTTGGCCATGTTGAAGCTCATACCATTGGCCTTGTCCCATTGATCCAGCCTGTCCAGATCCCTCTGCAAAGCCTTTCTACCCTCAAGCAGGCCAACACTCCCTCCCAACTTGGTGTCATCTACAAATTTGCTGAGGGTGCACTCAATCCCCTCATCCAGATCATTGGTAAAGATATTACAGAGAACTGGCCCCAATACCTAGCCCTGTGGAACGCAACACATGACTGGCCGCCACTTGGATTTAACTCCATTCAGCACCACTCTTTGTGCCTGGCCATCCAGCCAATTTTTGACCCAGCAAAGCGTACACCCATCCAATCAGCCAGGAGAATGCCGTGGGAAACTGTATCAAAGGCTTTACTAAAGTCCAGGTAAACATCCACAGCTTTTCCCTCATCCACCAAGCGGGTCACTTCGTCATAGAAGGAGATCAGGTTTGTCAAGCAGGACCTGCCTTTCATGAACCCGATTGCACCTGATCCACTGGTTGTCCTCCATGTGCTGCATAATGGCACACAGGATGATCTGTTCCATGACCTTCCCAGGCACCAAGGTCAGGCTGACAGGCATGTAGTTCCCCAGATCATCCTTCCTGCCCTTCTTGTGCATGGGCGCCACATTTGCTAGAAGCCAGTCAACTAGGACCTCCCCAGTTTGCCAGGACTGGTGGTAATTGATGGAAAGTGGCTTGGTGAGCATTTCTGCCAGCTCCCTCAGTACCCTCGAGTGGATCCCATCCGGCCCCATAGACTTGTGTATGTCCAGGTGATGGAGGAGATCCCTCCGTCACCATCTCCCTTTGGATTACGGGGGCTTCATTCTGCTCCCCACCTCCATCTGCTAGCTCAGCAGTCTGGGTACTCAGGGAACAACTGATTCTACTACTAAAGACTGAGGCAAAGAAGCCTTTTCCTCATACTGTGTCACCATGTTACTGCCCCCATCTAATAAAGGATGTAGATTCTCCTTAGTCTTCTTTTTATTACTAATGTATTTATAGAAACTTTTTTTGTTGTTCTTAACATCCAAAGGCAGGTTAAGTTCTAGTTGGGCTCTGGCCCTTCTAATTTTCTCCCTGCTTAGGCTCACAACATCTTTGTAGTCTTCCTGAGTGTCCTGCCCCTTCTTCCAAAGGTCATAAATTCTCCTTTTTCCCCCCCTGAGTTGTAACCATATCTCTCTGTTCAGCCAGGCCAGTCTTCTTCCCCAGCAGCTTGTTTTTCGGCACACGGGGATGGCCTGCTCCTGTGCCTTTAAGACTTCCTTCTTGAAAAACCTCCAGCCTTCCTGGACAGCTTTATCCTTCAGGACTGCCTCCCAAGGACTCTGTCAAGCAGGCTCCTGAAAAGACCAAATTCTGCCCTACAAAAGTCCAAGGTGGCATTTCTGATTACCTCCCTTCTTGCTTCTTTAAGAATCAAATCATACTCTGAATAGGCCTCCTTATTCTGCAGACTTCAAAAACCCGTGGCAGAGCAAGTCCGTCCTTTCAGCTTGGCAATGGTTCTAGTTATCTCAGCTATTAAGCACCTTCATGTGCCTGCCCATCTAGGATTATAGTACACTTCATGTAGAACAGAATAAGACAGAGTCAACTGAATCAGTTAAAAATATCCTATCCCAGTAAATGATACTGTTACATATCCACTGAATAGCCTTTTCTGGCCTCCACGGAGTGACAATTATTTATTGCAAGTTGTATTTAATTAAAAAAAAAAACAAACAAACAAAACCAACAAACTAAAACAGACAAAACACTACAGTCCGAAACTTGAGTTACAATTTGTATATGAATTATTCTATATTTCTGTTAACTTCAGATTTGAAGTTACTGAACATCTAATTTAACCCCTATGGAGTCTGAAGAGAAAAGTCACTGCTTCCCTGATTTGCAGTTTTGGAAAGCAAACCACCAAAACCTATGACTTCCATGCAACGTGAGAGAGTCATTTGAATGGAAATAAAAATATTAATCAGAACTGGTGGAAGTCGGAGAGATTAACAGCATATTTGAATTCAGAATTATCTGCAGCAAAACTCCAAAAGCTTGTATAATATTGTAAAACTCCTACCCTTCTCTCTCTAAACCTTTTCTTTATCTTTGTAATAAGGCATGGCTTCAATGGTTACATTACAAGTAGATTCTCCTTTAGTCAGAATACAGGGTGCAGCCAAGTTGTACACAAACTTGAATTCACTGAAGACCTATGTTTATCTGTAGGACAGAAATTAATTCTTTTTAGTTGTGAAAATCATTCCATTTGGTATGACTCATTCTGTTCAGTACATTTCCTTACATTTAGATAGACCATAATGCAACTATGACTTCTAGCAAGGAAAGTGAGAGATAAAGCAGGAAAGAGGATTTGTTTTGAAAAAAAATATGAAACACTCTAAAGATACACTCAAGATCTACAGATCTTCTCCAGAAATTTTAATTCTCTGTAAGACAATAAAATATTCTGTCTTCAGATGTTACAAGACTATTCAGAAAGTAAATAGGGGGTTTTTGTGGTTTCCTTCCCTCTCCCCATGACTCAGTGTCTAGGACAATACAGATGTACATGCAAATTTAGGAAAACTGAACTGCTGTTTGGCTCATATCTATTGCTGAGGGGAAAAAATACAAAAAAAAAACCTGTTAAAAATCAAATCCAAAGTTACACACAGGAAGCTTTAATTATCAGAGACTGTAAATGAAAAGGATGCAAAATGCTTAAAAGTTAATTCCCTGCTTCAAACTAGTTTTGCACAGATATAGTTCCAAGACTATAGACCTCTTCAGCCTGCCATTACACAAAGTGCTGTACAAACACTTACACCATATAGTACCATATAGCACCATATAGTAACACCAAAAGGATTTGTACCAATTCTTCTCGCTTTATTCATCCATCTTAGAATAAAACTACTATTTTTGTAAGAGAAAAGGCAAAATCATAACTTAAGCTTCAGCATAAATGAAATGCAGAAACATATTTTTATACATTAAACACTTGTTGACTAATCCACCTTATTGTAACTCTGCTCCCCGTTCCTAGCATAGGTAATTATCAAAGTGTAAGAACCACAGGCATGGAAAAGCAAAATAGCATGGGGTCAGCTTACGCTTTTCACTCAGAATTCCTTCAGTGGAGAAACACGCATCTTTCTTAAGATATTGACAAAGAATGACAATTTTAAAAAGGTGAAAATCAGACTGTTAGTTTAAATAAGGAAAAACATGTCTCATTTACACATGTACACTTATTCCCACACTTCAGCATAACAACTTTGACAATTTTCTTTTTCTGACAAGAGTTCTTATCTTGAATGTGAATTCTGTTTCACTGGACTCTCCTGTTTAGAACAAAAATTATCCCAATATGCAGAATCCTCAGGTGCAACTGGAATACCAGATGCAACTAAATCTTCAAAAGTCAATAATGTAAACTGTGGTTGGTCAGGGTCCATGGCAGATACCTAAGGAAAATACGTATTAGTATTACATGACTCAGTAAATCTCAGTTTTCCTCCTGCAATATTCCCCTGTCAGCTTAAAGTACACGTTACTTACTGAAGAAGAAAATATTGCAGTTGAGACCAATGTCCCTGTCCCTAATTTACGCTATACAGTAACTAATAGAAGCAGGTAAGAGGCCACACAGGAAAAGCAAGTTTTTCTTTGAAACTCAGGTTAGAAAACTGAAAGAATGAGGGACACAGAATGCTGTAAATACCACAGAACGAGTGTTTAAGTCCAGAAAAGAGGAAGAAAAAACCCACCAACAAACACAAACCGACTGTACTTCATTCGCCAGCAGACATGATTATTTGAAATGATAGCATGTTGATTTACTCCACTAGAGGTGTGCCTATGAATACTCTTTTTAGCACCAGCAGTCACTGAGGTTGTGCATGCTTCTGTCAAACTCATGCTATTTAAGGACAAAAGCAGTCACAAGCAACTCACAATTCCCTGTGTTAAATCCAGATTAAATGCAGAATGAGACATTAGAGATTAAATTGTCATGGTCTGTGTTAACTCCATCACTTCAAGAAAAAGGACATTTCAAGAAAAAAGGATTTGTTTTTTTGAGCACGTTACTGTGCAGCCTGCTGTAAGCTATCTGCAAGTATAATTCTTTTCAGACAGCAGGGCAAATAGTACAGCAGCAGGAATTGAACATGAATAAAGCAGAGCCTTCTAAATACAGCATTTGCCCAAGCAACATACTCTTCCATGTTTTATATTAGCTAAAATTCAGCAGGTCTATTCTGCAGGGGGGTTATTGTGTACGTCATACAAACTGACACATTTTTGATACAGGGTAAGGTACTGTTAACTTCTTGGGGAGCAAATACTGATGTCTGGTAATCGCAGAATGGCTGAGATTGGAAGGGGGCTCTGAAGGTCATCTGGTTCAACACCTCTGCTCAAGCAGAGACACCTAGAGACAGCTGCCCAGGACCATGTCCAGACAGCCACAGGCGGAGAATATTGCCACAGGCGGAGACTCTACAACCTCCCTGGGCAATCTCAGTCATCCTCAGAGAGGGGGGAAAAAAAAAAAA
>VXBH01007899.1:146374-190324 GCA_013400035.1 Rynchops niger | reverse complement strand
CTCCAGGTGTGGCCTCACCAGCGCTGAATAAAGGGGTACAATCACCTCCCTCAAGCTGTTGCCAATACTTCATCTAATGCAGCCCAGGGTACCGTTACCCTTCTTTGCTGCAAAGGCCCATTGCTGGTTGACGTTCAGTCTGCTGTTTACCAGGACCTCTAGTGCCTTTTCTCCAAAGCTGCTATCCAGCTGGCTTCTCATCCATCCCCGGGCAGAGCTCCATGTACTCCAGCTACTCTCTTACACAAAAGGCAACTCGGGCAACTCCCCCTCTCATCTTCCCTGCCTATCCTTCCTAAAGAGCCCATAGCCCTTGATCGCAACCCTGAAGCAAGTCTACACACTCAAAATTTTTTAAACTTAGATGTAGAACACCTTTCCTCTCAACACATCTGGCAATACATAGAATCCTTTTTTTCAGTTAGAAAGAAAGAAGGCCACTTCCACTTCCTGCACATTCCTGTTAGGAGTCCTGAAAAGGGGGAGTCACAGAATGCTCACTTGTCCTATTTTAAATGACCTTTTCCCAGTGAACTGAGATAATGAAATTCAGGTCATCACAACTTTAGACAGTGGACAAGTAGGCCTTTTGAGACTTTTCTTGATTCGAAGGCTTTTCATCATAACTCTTGATACCATGCCTATTCTCTCTAAGGTAATTTTACGGTGTGTCACAGTGATACATTTGAGCACTGATTTACCACAGTAAGTCCTCAAAGGCAGTTTATACCTCTTTTTTGAATCTAACCAATACTAGTTAAAAGGTCTGCCTGTCTGTATTATCCATGAACACAGACTCAGACTTTATGACCATGATAGACGTGTGCATGAACACTTTCATCCTTTTATTCGTTCATATACTACTTATTGTTTTTCTAGTTCCTGGCAGAATCTTTGTACCTGCATAACAGAAAACAACTAACCCATTTTCTTATGAGCAACTAAAACGTTACAGACAAACCTGGCAATTTGTCACACTTTCACTTGCTGACTGTCCGGCTATTTTGGCTACAACTTGCCAGTCTGCCTCAAATTTTACTTTTATGTCTATTTTCATGACCAAGATCTTTGTTAAATTGCACAGAAAATCCTGAAAAGCTTTTAAACAGCTTTGTTGCTTCTCTCAATAAAGAGACCACATGGAATGAAGACTAACACTGCTGTTCTTCCCATCTGTTGGTGGCTGTCGCTTGTCTCGAGGGTTACCCTGTCATAACAGTATTTGAGAGATGGATCTGCTCTAGGATACAGGCACTGACAGTCCCCCATTGAAATCAATTTGGTGAGGTACTGGACTAGTTTAGCAGTCCAGATTGGTTCACTGTCTCCATTTCCCTTTGTGAAAACCATCCTTCCCACACAAGTACTAGCAGACTGTGACAAAAATCAATTTATCTTCTCTTGAATGAACAACACTGAATGCTGTAACGCATACATTCCAGATTTGACTCCCGCTGCTGTCCTCTGAAACCATTTTCACCCTCCCAGACCTTTTCTGAAATAGGCACAACAGAACTAGAGGTAGCAGTTCAGTTAACAGTCTGGTTAATACTGTGCTTAAGATAAACCTTCCCCTTGGCCCTACATCTGAGACAACACTTTTAGGTACAGCACCAGACTAAGTTTATGTTCAAGTAATTCGTTACGAAGATCTGAAAACATTTCATAATTTCTTACATCAGAATGCTTCTGTCTGAATCCCTCTTGTTTCCCGAGAGCCACTGCAACATGATGATGGTCATCTAACCGGGTTTCCTAGTAAAGATGAAAAATGGCAATGTAGATGCATTTTCTTCACTCTGTTTCCAGTAAAGACTATATAAATGTTTAGAATACGGTTCAGAACAATAGCAGAACATCAGTTAAAATACTTTAAAATAATGACACTCAAAAAGCAATAGTCCTTTATAGCAGTTTTGCTGGAGAGCTCAAGGATGCAGATACACTAAAAAGTTGGCAGGGATGAACTGGTTACTATAGGTTACATTAATCTCATCCATTTGTAGATATTTATATTCAAGCTTGTGACCAGAGCATTCCTTTACCAGTCGCTTCTAAGTCACAAGCCATATAACCCATCTTAGCTATCTGTTTACCAATGAGATTAAATTGTGAACTTCTGGGAGGTATTCTGAAAAACAACAATGTAAGTGTAAACTTAAAGCAATGACTCACTCATTCTTGTCTTCAAACAGCATGTAAAATCAAAACTTTAGGTTTCTGACACAGCAGTCTGAGCACTGCTTTGTGTAAATACGAATCAATTTTCCTCAACACAGTTTTTAGATATATAGCTATATTTATACATAGTATTATATATTACATTTAGTAATATAGTTTATCTATTTAATAGTTTTGCTTAAAAACGTCTTCCTCTAAAAAGGCAAAGAATTCATCCTGAACAACTAATTTCAAAAAAACCCCACTTTTATATTCTGTTTCTGAATAACGTTTATTCTATAGTCAAGTCATAATCCTGTTGGCTTTTTTAAAATATATACATATAAAGCTGGGGAGGAATAATGTTTTCCTTGCTTCTTTATGCAAAAATTTTCACATAATTTCTGCACAAACTTTCTAAAATGGAAATCAAGAATAACAAGAACTTTACCTAGAAAAACGAACAATTTAGATATCACCATTAATCTGAAAATCAGCTTGTAGTCTAGATATTCTTCTGGGAGGTATTACTAGACCTCCAATTTCCACTTCCTTAGGAAATACTCTAACTGCACTATATTATAATATAAAGAAAGCATCATGATGTCCTATTTCCTCTGACAGGTTGCTGTTTGACTTTTTTTTTTTTTTCCCTTTTTAATCTAAGCAAAATGTCTTTTAAAACAATACTGCCAGTCTGCATTGGGCTTCTCTACAGTTTATCTACTATGTAGAATTTTCAAAGATTTCAGTTGCAAGGATACCATTTCTGTGATTCCCAAACAGCCCTGTATATTAAAAAAATTGGGCCAAGATGCTCAGCTCAAATCTACTTAACCCAGCTCAGCCAAGACAGCAGCTGCTCTAGTCATGTGTAGCAACAGTATAACTGTAAGGCTGGGAGACTTTACTGGCAAAGATGTGGGTGTCTTGGCAGTTAGATGCTAGTGTGGGAGTAGAACTGTGTTTTTACTTTGATCTCTTCAGCATCAAAACTGGGCCTATTTGACAGATTTAGCAGTGAACTTTGTATCCCTCACCTACTTAAAAACAAAACATCACGCTCACATTATTTTACCTTTCTGTAAAGTGCTAGTAAGAAAATAACTATTTCAATTCTGTCTAGATTAGGAGAAATATTTAATGCATATAAACACTAACAAATTTGCAATGTAAGTGGTATTTCACATGACTGCAAGAGCTACAGGTATACTTACTATGAAGTATTTTACTAGGCTTTCCATTCCTTTACCAGGATACAAGACTGAAAATAAGTCAAGCATAAAGAATGCTGTCTCAGGTTTGATGAAATCTATCCATTTGAACACATCACGCATATTTCTATAACTTCCTCAAAAATAAAAAAAGACTATGAAAATTAGATGTTTGATCAAGGGCTGCTAAACAATGTATGTAGTTCGAGGGTGGCGGCGTTTTATGTTTGTCTAAATGGAAAAATGACTACATCTAGTTTTTAACCACTTAATTTCCCTCCCCCAACTCGCCCTTTCATTTTTTGCATGTCCAAGAGGTTCAAGATTGATCACAAGAGAAGGCAAAGCACAGCACAGCACATTCAGCAGTGGCCTGCATCTGTAGTCAGAAGTCTGCAAACCACTGCGTTAAAGCTTTTAGCTTTAAGCTAAATGCACAGAAACTTCTTTTTGTGAAGTGAACTTAGATATTACTTCTTGTTTGTGCAACTAAAACGTATTATAGATGAAGTCTTTTCCATATTGTTAATAATTTTTTGCTATCTCAAAGCTGCATTTAACAGGCAGTGACTCTAGAAAACAGGGCCCAATCTCCTGCAGTGACCCTGCCCCAACAGACGGCAAATTCAGAAGGTTCCACCTCATTTACTTCACTTATCTTCTGTGGTGACAAAAGCGTTTTCAGCATCTTACAATATAACATAACAAACTATGTGCCCTTTATCTTATCTTTGCTGCTTCAGAGAAATGTAAATCCAACCAAATACAGAAGGGAAGATCTTTCCTGGCCCCTACTATTGGCTAGCAAAAACCTTAAGGTATGGAGTTAATGAAGCATACTGAAATCATAAAAAACGGGGCATCAGCTTGCTTCCCTTTACATCTGGAGATATTGCTATACCAGCTTATAAAATAAATCCAACTTCTTAAATGGAAATAGAGGATTAAACAAAAAGAGAAAGAGAACAATCCTACATAATTCCTCTGAGGTAAAGTTCTGTAAAGATTCCTCTCTATAAACCAGAAAACACATAATGGATAGAAATTTGTTTTCCTCCGCACAGAACCAAAGCGCTACTAGAGTTGTTCAAGCTACAGGCACACGGAGACTTATAATGACCTCACTTCAAAGGCTCGGCAGAATGATGCGTCTGGGATTCAAATCATTCTGGATTCACTCAAGAACAGACAGCTTATGAGGAAACTGCACCTCCCCAGCCAGCAGAACTGATTGCTATGTGAATCCAGTTAGATTAGCTAGTCTCAGAAGTAAAAGTTTTCATTCCTATTTATTCCGGACAATAAAACAGGATAAGTTTATCTTACTGAGGGTGAAAGACTCCATTACAGTTGTATACCAACTACAATTACTAAATATGTTCCAAACTGACCCAGGTGATCTCAGTTTGAAATTCATACTTGCATATAGACAAACCAAGCAAATATTTGTTATGAAAAAATGCAAGCAATTATTTGTGTAGTAGCAGTGATGCCAGGTGATTCTTAATCCCTGAGTGAGGTTTAGGATAAATTATGTGCTTCCTTTATAAACTGGTTGTATCCAAAATTGAGGTAGGGACCAGAACAGAAGCATCTTCTGTATCATTTAAGTCTTCTTTAATATAGATTCCAAGAAGTGCTATCTAGCCATTCTTGCTGATTAACTGTACAAAACTGGGACCAATAAAGAGTCATGAATACACTCAACATTTTGCAAATCAGTAATTAGGACTTTTTTTTCACATACCAGATCTGCTACAGATATGCAAATTATAAACTTGTGTTTCTCCCTTGAAATCAAAAAACTTGTCATAGTCATTATTGATCAAATTATTTCACTTTTATTAAAATTAACTAGTACTTCATTCTGTAAGTTCATTTTCTTCAAAGGAAGTAAATGGAGCATATAGAATTACCCATAATAATAATAATCATCATCATCAGAAAAATGACTCCATCCTAAATTAACACCCTGACACAAACAGCGTATCACTCTTCATTGGGCTAGTAAACTTTTAATTATTACTAAACAAATTCACCTTTTTAAAATGAGGAAAGTGTGGACTGCCTGTGTGAATAAAGCATATTTAGCACACACAGCAGACATATCTTAAAATTTAATTTATATTTTTAAATTAAGTTTTACTGTAATTTTTCTCCTACTTCTTTCAAAACAGTTGGAAGGAATCTGAATAGCAATCTCTAGAGTACTACATGGAAACAAGTGTCTAAAGCTAAACTGATCCATAAAGATCAAACAAGACGATGCTGTTTCTGAGTTATTGCCTTCTATACAAGATCAAAAATATATGAGGAGTGGAGGAGGGGAAAGATCCTTCAAATAAAACTAAACCCTTGGTAAAGGGACCACAGAAAGAGTCAACTACACAACAAGGTAGTTTATTTGGTATTTGCAATGAAGTAAAATTCAGAAAATTCTATCTCCATTTCAGAACAGGCTTTGTTCTTGTGAACAGTTACTGGTGTCTGAACAGTGTGAACTTTCATTAGCTCTGATTCACTAGTACTTCTCTTGACCTTTCAGTCATGATAAGTATAAAGGGGTAAAACTTTTTCTAGTCTTTATGCTTTTAAGTTGATTTTTTCACATTACATGGTACATTCTGAAGGACATTTCAGAATATTTTGTGTAATTTAAGTGGGTAAAATCCCCTCTATTTCTCTCTTCCGTTTTTGGTAAATTAGATTCTCTCTAAAACTGAAATAAAACAATCCAAAATATGCACTACTAGGATTTTAAACAGCCTTGCTCTCTTTGATCATCTTCTATCATAAAGATATAGGCAGATTCGAAATGTAAAAGTGAGCTTTTTTATTTGATAGAAAAAGTTCACTCACGCAAATTCAGCACAACAGGGAACAAAAGGAAAATACCATATCACTAATATGCAGTCTTAAAGGTGATTCTTAATGACTTCTCTTAGGTGACTATTCTGGATTTCTCAAAATTACTGTTTTCAGTTAACAAGCTGTTTCAGGAATTTGGCTCAAGGGCAAATAATGAAACAAAGAGAAACTTGTGTAGGTTAAGAAAATGGGCACAAAACTAAAAGAAACTTGGGAGAAGACAAAAAACTAAAGTGATGCTTAATTTTAGGCTGGGGATTGGTAACTGAAAAACAAATTTTTTTTTCCAATTTTATTTTAATAAGTATTGATATTTAAATGAAATTACATTCCAATTGAGCTTGCATTTAAATGAAACTTGATAATAAATCCTTTCTTTGAAATACTACAGTGTGCTTCATAAGGCTGTGCTCTTGGGAAGCAGGAGGGCAAAGATTGGAGAGGAGACATTGCTCAGACAAAAATTAATTTCAGCTTCTAGCAGTAATTACTAAGCAGTAATTACTAAGTAATAAGGAAAAATAAAATAATTATAAAGTATTTAAGTAATACAGGGAGCTATATATGTATATAAATATATATATATAAAAACTATATGTAAAACTCAACACTCCGGTAGAAGATTGAGCCCAAACTAATGTCCAAATTAAGTAATAGCAATTTTTTTGCATCTCTCTATTTCCATAAATAGCAGCCAATGAGCACACTGTAACGCCAAACCCACAAAAGCACATGTTTCTACCAGCTTGTATGGACAAGAAGAAAGAAGCCCAAAGGAGCTGAAGACACCTTCTCAATTTCAAACATCTAACATAAACAGTAACTAATAGGGCTATTCACTCGCCCCATTCTAGACCAACTGATGAAGAACTTTAAAATGTCAGACACTGTTCAGAAGTCAGGTCTGAATATGCTTCAGTGAGCCTCCTGCATGTCCTAGGATGAATTTCATAGAGTGCAAGAAATATAGTCCAGGAACAGAAAAAATAAAAAGCCATTATAATTAATATATCTCTGGGGTGTTTTTGTGATCATCAAAAATACTTTAAACTGCTGAGGATTTATATCCTAAGTTTTGATTGATATATGTTCAATGTGGCTATACAGAATAAAGGTGTGAAGCTGCAATTAAAAAAAAAAAAAAATCAGATATGTAATGCAACCATAGGGTGTTGAGACTGTTTATCATTATTGAAAAAATAAATTAGAATATTTCTTACCTCAAATGTCCACTCTTCTTCTTTATCTCCATCCAGAAGCATTTTTGTCTCCTTATATACCTTCCCTATTTCCAGTTGCAATGGGGACACATTAAACTCAATTCTTTGCAAGTTAAACCCGATTCCAACTCCAATAGCCTTTAAGAAGCTTTCCTTTAAGGCCTAAACCATAGAGTAAATGCATTTTATTCATACTGTCTGTTTTCAAAGTGTTCTATAAACATTACTTTTGAGCAGACAACCTAGATCAAATAAATTTAAGACCTGTACTACTGGAAATGTGAGAGTAGATTAATGCAATTATCAAGAGAAAAAGTTATCAGTGTTGTTAATACCTACCTTAATTTGCTGCATTATAATGAACATGCAACCAGAATTACCAAGGGGCACATATAGATGTGGACTCTTTACCTTGTTCTGGGTATGTGTTTAAAACTAGTCATAAATCCTTTTAGAAATGTCAGCTGTACTATGGTTCTCAAAGTTATTCTGACATTAAAAAATCACTAAAATATAAAACCATTAAAATATTATCTCCACATGAACACAGAATCTTCACGGCTAGAAAGGACCTTTAAGATCATTGAGTCAAATCAAACAACCTACAGTCTCTGCTACTAGAGCATGCCCTGAACTGCCACATCTAGACCTTTCTTAAACACCTCTAGGGATGGTGACTCAACCACCTCCCTGGGCAGGCTGCTCCAGTGCCTGACCACTCTTTCGGTAAATATCTAACCTAAACCTCCCCTGCTGCAGCTTCAGACCATTTCCTCTGGTCCTGTCATTATTCACTTGGGAGAAGAGGCCAACACCCACCTCTCTCCAACCTCCTTTCAGGGAGTTGTAGAGGGCAATGAGGTCTCCCCTCACCCTCCTCTTCTCCAAGCTAAACATGCCCAGCTCCCTCAGCCTCTCCTCATGTGACCTGGTCTCCAGACCCCTCACCAGCCTGGTAGCCCTCCTCTGGACACGCTCCAGCACTTCAATGTCCCTCTTGTACAGAGGGGCCCAGAACTGAATACAGTACTCAAGGTGAGGCCTCACCTCGAGTACTGTGTTCAGTACTATATGCATGCAACTATATACATGCAACTATAAAATGTATACCATTTTACTATAATGAAAATAACAAAGTATATCAAAAGAGAATGTGCAGGTTATAGCACTTTAAACAGGAAAAAAAGTATTACCCAGTACCGATGAAACATATCCAGCTGCATCCATTCATTACTCATAGAGTTGATTATACCCCACTCTGTTTCAGTAAACTGTCGCTTCATGATGCGAAAGAAATTTGGTATTGAGCTACTACCTATAAATTAGAAAGAGATATTTACAGAAATTTTAATAGAGTAGTAATAATAAGCAAATGAATTACTTCATGTTATTGCTCTAGAAAAAACTCATACGGAAAAAAAATTATGAACCAACTCTGCTCTACAATCTGAATTTACAATAGCCTTGAAGCAGTGATGCTGATGATTGTTCAGGGAACGGTATGAAAAAAAACAAACATTCTTATAGCAGAATTACTGCATTAAAATTGTGAAATGAAAGTCATAAACATATGCATTTTCAGCATTCTCTAAAAAAGAAAGTATTTAACCAGTGCTGATTTGATATTAAAAATAAATTATGTTCAGCTACAAAAGCAGCATGTACAGTCTTTGACATCTGACAGTTTGATCCAGTAACATTTGATAAAACATGCCGTTTGTCAGAATTCATCAAGCTATTCTGCCTTCTGCCCTTGGATGATGGTATACAAGAGAAACACTTTTTTTAAGCACGTGTAGAAATACAATGTCCCGAATTTATCACATGCCTATTAAGCCTTTTGGATCTATTCTGCAAGAAAAATGGGGGTAGGGAGATGCCCATAGTTACAGTAAGAAAAACGTCAAGGTAAAAAAAAACACAGAACCTTCAAGTCCTTACGATTAAATTTAAGCCTCCTCTAAAAATAAGCACAGCTGTGTAGCACTGCAGCAGCTCTTCAGGGGCTACACCACTTTCCCCCACTAGTCTAAATTTACTCTGCAGAAGACACTACAGACTGTGTGGTTATATTGATCAATGGCATTTCTGTAATACACTGGAAGCTATGGACCTTGTTACACACTTGGCTAATCACCCATGGCCTATATCATTAATCGGCATACCATGCAATCTGTCCGACAGGGCTTACAGCTGGCTAAACCAACAATGGCAGAAAGCAATCTATTTTCTTTAGTAGGGATAATAAAAATGTCAAGGTAGACAATTCCACACAATTCCACACACAGAGACAAAAATGTTCATAGGTTATGTAACATTGTTATTAAAAAGAAGATATTAGTTGTATTTAATCCAAAACACACTCTCTCCTCCCAATACCACAGTACTTTTAAGAACCCATCAATAAAAGGTTAGATGAAGATTCCAACCCTAGCTCTGCCACTGATTCTTTGAGTGACTATGGGCAAGGAACTTTTCTTTTCTACACTAATGTTCCCCATGTTAAACCTTCTCTATAAAGTTGTTGTCTTCTACAGATATCTAAGCATTATATAAACACAGGTATTGGTAGCAGTAATAATTGATCTGAACGAACTAATGTCACACTAAAGCACACACTGAGGTTTTCTGACAATTTCCAGTTCATGTTGCAAAGCGTAATCTGACACATACATCACACAAGACATGGCAGTGACATTTCAGAGGTGCCCTCAATTTCATGTATAGACTAAAGCGAAGAAAACACCTTAAGACAGAAATGTTATTGACAGTTGCAGTAGTCAGCTAATGGAATGATCCAGAACCATCTAAGGACAGCATTAACTTTTTTCTCTCTGGAGAAAATGATGATACTGAAAAAGAAAGGCAGCCACACTGTCAAGTACATTTCAATGGATTACCAAGGCAAATGAATACCCGTCCAATTAGACAATCCAACTTCGCCCAAACAATGCAAAATAACAAAAACATATGTTAAACTTGGAGAAAGGTTATTGTCTTTCATCTCTCTCAGTTTATATGGCCCATTTTATGATCAAATAACTGTCTTAACACCTGCTCCAAATGATCCACTTATTTTCTTTCTCTTCTTCTCTCAAGTACTTAAGACAACAGTGGTGAGGCATCAGCCTCTATAGGTGATGCCATCTACAAAATATTCAAGTATGTCCTGGTTTACCCTTCCTTCTCCATTACTTTCAGAGTTTTCTCGCTTTCAGTAACCCAGGGCTATTCATACTACCAGGGAAGACTATCCAAGACTATCCACACTGCACTACCTTCAGCACCTAGAGGTGTATAATGCCTCCTGCATTGTCAGTCCTTCCGCCATCCAAACCTTATCACGCATGGTGGATGCAACTCAATATTTAAACTGTTTAGTATACTGAGTGTTTATCAAACCCATACGCTACTGCCTTTTCATTCCTTACTTACCCCATTTTTGTCCTTCACTGCTCAGCTACCCTTCTTGACACTTATGTTCAGATTTACACAGTACTTTGCCCCCCACTCCAGCCGCCCATCCAAAAAAGCTCAGGCTCTGCTTTCTCCTGAACTGCCCTCCCCTCCCATTTCCTTCTTAAAACATTACAGTTGCTTTGGTCTGAGGAATGGATCAGATTAGAGGAGCCAGGACTATTTTTCTCCACAAATTACTGGGAGTACCACAGTCTGCCTAGTCCATTTCCCCATATTTGCTTCAATATCAGAGAAAGATAGATTCACATAATCATGGAAAAATTTAGGTTGGAAAGGACCTCTGGAGACCACCTGTTCAAACCTTCTGTTGAAAACAGAGCTGTATGTTAGGTTACCCAGGGCTCTGTCATACAGAGTATTTCACCCCTTCTCTGAGCACCTTATTCCAGTATTTTACTGTTCTCACTGTGAAGAATTGTTCTGTCAAGACAGAATTCCCGCTGAAGCAACCTGAGCCTGTTGCCTTTTGCCGTTTCTGTGCACCCTCATGAAGACAGACACGTACATCTCTACAGTTACCCTTCAGGTAGAGACTGTGATTAGATACTCCTTCTCAGAAGTTTCCCCTCTTCAGTTTCAACAAGCGCAGCTCCATTAACATTCCTACACAGGTCAAGTTCCCCAACCCTCTTATCACCTTGGTGGCCCTTCACTAAACCCTCTCCAATGTTCTCGTGTCTCTCATGACCTGGGGGATGAGAGGAGGACAAAACTAGAAGCATCAGAAAGTTTTCTTTTAGATTATACCTTTTTTGCTTTTATTTTGAGAAAAAACAGCCTCAAACGGACTTGCCACAATTTACAAAAAACTCCTTTGAAAGAATGGGAACAAGTCCCATCTAGCAAATTATTCAGTTGGTTTTAAATTTCCATTCCTAAATTACCTCCCATTTGCCAACTTGTTTCAGAAATAAACTCACCTATCAACAATTATACCAACACTTGGACTTATTTCTGTGACAATTTCAATTCATTAATAATCCAAGTTCTAGTTTACAAAATAATTCAATTTCATTAAAAATAGACCAAAGAGCTTTCTTGCCAAATTATTCCATTATGCATACTTTAGAGATAACAGCTATTTTGGATACAATTTTGGATTACACACGGTATAGTCTACAGATGATCATCTGAGGCACAGGGCAAGACCAGGTACCATGGTCCTTCACTGAACGACTGAGCTTCCTATTCTGATGGTAATTTCGTAAGATCTTCTTTTGTATTTTTCCTTCCTTTGTTTATTGCCTGTATTTTTGCCTCAGAGAAGTGTGAGAAAAGTGCTAAACATTTTTGGTAATTGCAAAGCCTACTCTGTAAAATTTAAGTGAATAAAGAAAAAATGTGCCTCAATATTTTAATGATCTTCATGAAGTCACAATGTTTTCTACAAGGAAAATAAAAAGACCACGTAACAGAATACAAAAGAAACTGAAATGCAAGTTGGAACTCTGATAGGAAATAAAGGCAAGACAAAGAAGTATGTATAAGGGTTATCAACCAGACAAATTATTCTTAGAAGTACTTTTAAAAGTTTCAGAGAATCTGCCCCAAGACTTGCAAAGTATTCACAACAAAAGTGACATAACATGATAAATATTCTCATAAATATAGTCAAGTTTTGTCTTTACCTTCACACTTTTGTTAACTAACTAAAAATGTTAATTTAGTAGCTGCATTTCACTGCGCAGTGGTTTCTTCTCCTCTACAAGATTATACAAATTTTCAAAGAGAAATCTGAACGTAATGTACATGTATGTATTTATGCAGTTGGAATTCTGCTACATAAATACTCTGAAATCCTTAATGTATGCAAACTTCCGTATTTTTCTGAAAGCAAATTCTAAGAAAATTCTCTGAAAAGATCTATGAACTGGAGAAGCATGATAAAAATTAACTGACAGTAAAAACTTGAAAAACAGATTCTCTGAAGTAACAAATGCTTTTATTGTAATGCATACATAATACAAATACTTCCAGAAATACTTTCTGTCTTTATACTAAGACCAGACAATCATTAAAACTTATGTAATTGTACTACTGTTTCTTACTTAACTCTCAGCACTAAAGAAAAAGGATTCCTTTAAGATATGCCTATGCAGGTTGTAGAAAACTGCACATTTGATCTGTCTGTGCTTCTAAGCATCCATATGTTAACAAGCTTCAGAGCAGATGCCACACAGCTGGGTTCACACAGTACTGAGCCCTTGTTCATGTAATCCAGCACTCCCTTCCCAGTGTTCAGGGTTATTCAAAAACCCACTTAAACACTGAGCCAAAAAATTAGCTGGGGATACAACTATGTGGAAAAATTTAATTGAAATGCTCAAAACCACATCTCAAATATTCCTTCTTGTAAGTCGTATTTACAGCTCCTGAAGAACTGAAATTTAGATTCTGATTCCAATAAATCCAATATACTTAAAGTATATCTTGTCCATCTCAGTGGCAAAGTGAGATTCCTGTAACACAAATGTGTGCACTTCAGAAAAAATATTTATGTATGAAATTACTTAAATTAGTGAGCATAAGGAAATTGCACAATATTTATCTGATTGGTCAAGCATCTGACTAGGTGAGGGTTCATCACTGAAATGAAATAAATTAAATTTTGTGATTTTAGGAATACATAAGAGATGTAAGACATGTTTTCATAGGAGATTTCAAAGTAAGTGGAGTTGGAAGCAGAGAAAAACAGGAAGCTTGTTCCACAGATGGCTTATGATTAATGGGAAAAGATACGTATCCCCATCAACTATTAAAACTATCTGAAGGAACAGCTGCTCACCTTTTGCTGGTTTTCTTTATGAGAAGAAAAATTGTGATAGGAGTAGATCTATGAAAGTACTGGATAAAAGGTTTCAAAAAAATAAATGAGAAAAATGCTGATTTAGATTCTACAAGGAATTGAGAGAATGCATTGCAGCAGACAGAAATACTGAGACAACAGCACGGAAGTTATTAACATGACACGGGGTGGGAGGGTAGGGATGAGATTTTTGAATTAAACATGAAACCAAACTTGCCTGGGTCAAGGAGATTAATGAAAATAAACCCCACTGTGACTGAGAGTTTTCTTGCTTTGAAATTTATTGTATTCATTACTGTAAGTGTTCTGTCAAAAATCTAACAATATCTCTTTTCACAATTACCCTCTATTAATACCTTAAAAATAAGATTAGTATAGAAGCCTAATCATAAAATGTTAATAATATAGATGCTTTTTCTTTTCAGAAATGCATATATCTGTTCAGTCATCAATGAAATCACTATAAACCTTATGAAAATCTAAGTTAACAGCTACAAATTTTGAATGTAGTAATTTCTGGTAATGTAAACTTTGAAACTATTTCCAATTCTTTGTATAGATATTTCTTACTCACCTATGCCACTTAATTTCCTAACTTACAGTTAAAATACTGATCAAAATTTACACAGCTTCTTTTCAAGAGAACCTGGAAAACAAACTTTAATTCTTTGTAATACTGATCAGAATTATATTGCCCTTTCTCTCTCATTTGAAAAAACATTTTCATTTGTATATGTTTTTATAGTTAACTGCTTTTCTCACCTTTGCACAAACTGTTGTGCATGCTTTCTTGTTGCATTTGTTCATAACAGCTAATATTCCAAAAGCATTTCTCTAGTCTACTGTAAACTCCACACTTTTGTTTGTTACAGAGCATGACGTCCTCTAAAGATTGGAAGCAGGATTTGTTTTTACACTGGATCACCTTACTGAACAGCAAGAGTCAACTAGAAAACTCTAATGAATTTAATCAAAACAAATTACAACTTCTTTTCATAATATCCAATTAACTGACAACAATTTGTCCCAATATCTGATTGCCTAACAAATGCAAACCTGTATCTTCATTTGCATTAGAACAAAATTGGCTGGATGGTTTAGCTATTCAGTGGCTGAACTTTAAAAGTGCATTTTCCCTAGAATAAGTAGAACTCTGCCTCCTTCCTGTAACACTCATTAACTTGCTTCTTAGGGAACAGTAGCCAACAGAGGAAAGGCATCCAGCAAATCTCTGACCAGTTCCTCCAGTTGGTGTCTAAAATAGTTTGATATTCACAAGAGAAGCTAGAGGTTTTATTCTTGGGACCAAGATACATTTTCATTGATTTTTCTTTAGTCTACAGACACTAAAGCCTCACACCCCTATCACATCATAATGCAGATTTGAAAACAGAGTAATCTACAGAAAAATTAAATGTAAAATTAACATAGCTGTGAAGGCAATAAATTTCCTGCCTATATAGAGCTATTATTCCATGCTAATAAACTTTAAAGCACATTAGATCCTTAAAAACGTAATCTGAGTAATCCTTCAAAAACTGCCTTCCATGCATTTAAAAAAAAATAAAAATCTAAACCAAAAGTTAAGTTTCTTAATTAAATTAAAATACACGATACCCTGGAAATTTCAAAAAGAATGAGGAGAAGAAATAGTGAGCGATACTGGAAAAGAGTCCAATATTAAACCTGGAAAGTAAACATGCTATATACAGATAAGTGTGTGCATACGTGTGTGGGCACGTGTAGCATCTTGAATTTTTTGCTCAAACTCTTTACACTGAAATACATAATGCCATCTTTTCCACTGCGATGACAACTAGGTATTTTATTAATTTTTTGTAAAGACTAGGCCAAAAATCTGCTTTGTGTTTTCCCCGTGAAACAGCAAAACCTCAGACCAGACACAAAAGAGTGATTTTAAAAAGATGTAGGAGTGAAGAATAAGAAAACATACTATATTCCCTAGTACTATTTGAGAAAATGCTTTAGAACTAGTGGATAAATACAGGGTAATTTTTCCCCATTTTTCTACCTGATAAAAAAAAGCCAATAAACTGTCTTTGTAGGAAGATAAAAGACAATCATGATTAAGATCCATGTAAATTATGATACTACTAATAACGAAGATTACCAACCCTAGGGCAAATACAGAAATCTTCATACTAGTGTTTTGTTTACAGTTACAAACATAAGGTCAATCCTAAATCAGCTTTAGTAATACAATGTACTCTTAACGAAGGTAGTAACTGTCCTGTTGTACCTTAAGCTATTAAAACCATGGCATGTCTTCTCAAAAATAGCAACCTTCCTCACTTCAGTTTGTATCAGTTTTACAGTCTTCAAATTGTTTTGGTCAGATACCAACTAAATAGCTGAGATTGTGGTCTATAACCAAAACTATGGAAATTGAAAGCTAAAAGCTACTACTGACAGTTCATTGATCAACTAATCCCCTGAAAACAAAACAAAACAAAACAAGCAATCAAGAAAACCAAACCCCAAAATGCTAACAGACTCCTGATTGCCTTAAACTGCATGAAAGAAAAAGGTCAGTTATCGAGAACTAATACCTAATCAATACACACCAATTTATTTCAGAAGGCAAACAGGCAAAGTGACAATGTGAAACGTACTACCTAGCAAAATGAGCAACTGAAGTATGAACAGATCAACCTACTTAATAATGTGAAACTCAGGCTAGCTATAAATCCTGCAAACTAACAAACTGTACAGGATCAATACATTTTGAGTAGTTGACTCTCGGTCTGACAATCCTTTCAGTGTAGGACACAAACCATATTTAAACATGTTTTACTGTCTCTAAAGAAAACCAAAGCAAACTGATACAGAGAAAACATTTCTTTTGCAACAGATGCACAAGTCCTAATTGTTTATTAATACTACCTAACCCTTGTACAGATGTTTAGAAACTGACAACACAAGACAAATAATTAGATAGATAAATGACTAACTTAGAAGAACCAGACAGAAAATTAACAAAGCGTGTTTTTTCAAATCTATTAGCTCACACAGCTTTAGTGTGAATTGGAAACTGGATTTGCATTCTGTGACCTCTCCACTTCCTGCCAGTATCCCGCAATTCTCCCAGTGATAGATATGTTAAACATCCATTCTCGTCAGGTAACTACTGATGATATATTTTATCTTGGCATACCTCAGAGAAGCAGCATTAACTTTAAAATGACAGAGAATTTGAAGTTGCCTCCTTTGAATTACTCAACATTTCCAAGATTGTAAAAATGGAAAAGTCATGCAATGACTGACATAATTTGATAATGTTTGATATTTTCTCTGCAGTTAGGATTGTTAAGCCTTTGCAATATTAGAGAAACTGCTAAGGTTTCAATCACATTACTGTGGCTGGGTCTAACAGCATTGATGAATATTTAAGCAAGCTGCCCTAATAGTCATTGTTAAAGAAAAGGAAGTAAAGAATCACAGTGGATTAGATAGCTATACCTGCAAAACTGCACTGGAGAAACAGCAATTTTGACACCGGTATGGTTCAGATGAAAAAAAGTGAACAAAAATTCCCAAGCTATTAACTGGATACCTCACATCTGATAAATTTACAGACAGGTAGTGTACGGTCTGCAACAGATAGATACTTTTTGTCATTTATTCTGAAAATACAAAAAAATCCAGATCTTCTCAAATTCTGTTCAGATTCCAGCATACTTTTACATGATCTTTCTATGCCAAACATTCAACTGTAAAATATACTTGCCATTGAAGAGCTTACTGACATAATCATACCTGGGTGCAAGCACATAGTTTTAACTTGCTTCTCAGTAGAGAAAATAAAAGTATTTACACTACTGTAGAACTACCAAGCCACCAGCTCTCTCAAACACTTTATTACATTTTACAAAATAACGTACTAGAGGGCCTTTCTACACATACAGAAAGATTGTATTGACAATTGTCTTTGACAATTAATCCTTTGCTTGAAAATAAATATTTTAAAGAAAATCTACCACTTAATACCATCTACTATTCCCAGAAAACAGACAAGCAAAACCACACTGGTATGAGGATGACCATGCAATATCAAAACTGGATAACTTCATACCTCCAGTGAAATCAGATTAACTCTCACACTATACAATATAGAACATGTGTGTACATATATATCTACACACACTTATTCATATATATGTATTTGTATATATATATACACACACACATATATACACATATATATTTGAGCACTGGAACAGGCTGCCCAGAGAGATGGTGGAGTCTCCAACTCTGGAGACATTCAAAACCAACCTGGACACGTTCCTGTGCAACCTGTTCTAGGTAACCCTGCTCTGGCAGGGGGGCTGGACTATATGATCTCCAGAGGTCCCTTCCAACCCTATGATTCTATATATATGGAGAAGAGAAGGCCCCGGGGAGACCTTACTGCGGCCTTTCAGTACTTAAAGGGGGTCTACAGGAAAGATAGGGATAAACTTTTTAGCAGGGCCTTTTGCTATAGGACAAGGGGTAACGGCTTTAAACTAGAAGAGGGAAGATTTTGACTAGATACAAGGAAGAAATTTTTTACAGTGAGGGTGGTGAGACACTGGCACAGATTGCCCAGAGAGGTGGTAGATGCCCCATCTCTGGAAACATTCAACATCAAGTTGGACAGGGCTCTGAGCAACCTGATCTAGTTGGAGATCTCCCTGCTCATTGCAGGTGAGTTGGACTAAATGAGCTTTAAAGGTCCCTTCCAACCCAAACTATTCTATGATTCTATGTCTATTAAAAAGCATATATATATATGTACATATATATATGTATATACATACATAACACACACATATACTGGTATGCATGTGCATAGATAGGCGTGCACGCATGTATGTATGCATGTATATGTGGTGGTGGAGTGAGATGCTGTCCTGGGTTGAGCAACATAGGACTAATTTATCTTCTAATACTGGGGAAACCCTCCACTTTTGGAAGATTCTAGTGTCTGAATTTGTGAAAACATTTAATTTATAGCCAGCTAGGCTATGTGGGATTCAAGGTCCAGTGTTTTCAAGCCATGTCAGGTGCAGGGATGAGGAAGAGCAAGGCCTAGGCATTTGACCCATGCTGGCCAACAGGATTATTTCATACCATGAATGTCCCATTCTATATAAATTCGGAAGTTTGCTGAGTAGTTTCTCTCTCCCTTCATGGTGGCAGACCAGAGAAACTCCTTGTCCCGGTGCCAGACCCCTGAGGCCTTCCCTTCCTCCCAAAGCCATTGTGTCCAACATTTACTGTCCACTGTTGGGAGTGCACAGCTTCCTGCTGATAGAATTGGCTGAGATTAATTCTTGTATATCTTATATTAGTATCAGGATTAATACTGGTTCTTTAGTATTACTGTTAATTATTTAGTCTTATCTTATTAAATCTACTTAGATTTCAACCCTTGTGTTTCCTTGCTTTCCCCAATTCCCCTTTCCGGGTGGGGAGGGGTCATCGGGTGATGGAATAATTGTCTAAATGACAATAAATTGTTATGGGTTTTCTCAAACCGTAACAGATGCACAGACAGAAATTCCAGCACAAGGGGGATGACACACAGTTCTACCTTCGCATTGAATCAGATATTCAATATTATCCAAATGGTATTGCTAATGATTGCCACTAAACCATAAAAGCACTAAGATAATAGTAGCAGGAAAGGGTAGGTACTTTAGTGAAAATGTGATTATAGGGAGAGTATTCCCATCTCTAATAAACTAGTACCACTGCAGAACCTGTGGGTGCCTTGAGATTTGCTTGGTACTTGCTATACAGATGTTATATTGACAAAAGAGGAAATAAAAAGCCAGTTCTCAGTACCCAACTCATCTTCATCTTCCATGTGAATTTGACTACGTGATTCACACTTCCTAACACTTCCTTGATTTGACTAATACAATTTTTTGCCCTCCTAGGAAGCTATGTGGCCTTAGAAAGCACATCCCCGCTTCTGTGTATACAGCGTCTTTCCCTCTTTGCCCTCATCAAAACAAAGTCCAAAAAACCCGCAAGATGACAGTAGTAGTATTAAATGTTGTCAAACTCTCCTATACAACAGTGAAAGTAACCATGTAAGAACATGCTTTAAAAAAACCAACAACTTGTAAAGCCATTTGTGTGGCTTGCCAGCAGCTGAAAGACCGGCCCATTTGACAGCTAAAACCCATCATGTTTTGTTTGGTCTTCCCACAGAGAAGAGACAGCAGTCAGCTAGTCATTCAGCATGTTGTTCCGCCTGCATCCTTCCCCCCTAACAACACACTAACTTTTGAATAGCTCCAGACCAGCCATTGCAGGAGCTGTCTTTTATCCAGCCAACAGGCTATAGAAGAAAATGTAAGAGAAAGACAAATGTATTGCAACATGGCAAAAGCAGAGCATAGCCCACAACTGAAAAACTGATGAACTTCAATTGCCCATTCACCTGTATCAGTTATACCTCGTAGATACTATCTCCAAGTGTTTGCTATGTTTTTATTAAATTGTGTTTTGCTAGGAAAAAGATAGGCATATACACACATTTACACATGTACATATGCACATTTAATACAAACCCCAGCAATTGTTATTAACAGACAGAAAAATCTATACAGGGCAAGTAATTTTTTAATGTGCTAGGAGATTGGTTTTTCCATTAAAATACAACTTAGCACATAACACAGGCATGAATGCATAGAACTTAGAGCATCAACCTGATATAAGGCAAGAAAATAGTAGACAAATATTACAGAAGTAGCAAAAGTCTCCTGGTTGTGAAAATCTGACATGACAGCTGCAACCCGTAATCCTCAGTGAGAAAATATAAAAATATTTTCCTTGTTAAAAATCAAAATATCTCTTAGAAAGGAAATAAGTCAGGGGAATCCAGGTGAAGCTATCTTTTTACAATTTCTGAGGGGAGATATTAAATATTTAAGACATGTTTCTATCAGTTCATCAGTCTAAAAATCTGCAAATCTAAAACACTGCCTCCCAACCTTGAAACTAATAAGACCTCCAAACTGTAATTCTTGGACAGACAACATAAAAATAAGCTTTTGACAAGACAGAATAAAGACAGCTTTCTCTTTTCCAGCTCTAACAAGAAATATATGTAACTGTAGAGCTGAAGCTATTGGAAACAGGCAGTGTCAGCAAGAAACTCCTCAAAAAGCAAACTCTGAACACCTACATAATAAATACTTAACCTTGTCCCTCCTGTCACATCTTTCTCCTTTAATTTGGAAAGCCAAAGCTAACTGTCATTAGTGCAGGCTGAAAAGTAATTTTAGATTTGTTAAAAAGAAAATAAATAAATAAAATCAGTTCTCTTTAGGCCCTCATTTTGAATGCTTAACTTAATCTCCCAAAAAAACAATTAAGGAGTAAATTGTGACTATTGTAAATTCAGTGTGCAGAAGGATATTTTAGCAGAAAAAAACTCCAAAACAAAACGAAACCAAACAATCATTCTTACAGTTTGTCTTTGTTCCTCCTCTTATTTTTACTAAAAGCTCCTGGTTTAAGTTTTTTACATTCTTAATTGTAAATTTATACCTCATTTTAAACATATCTATTCTCCATAAATTCATTTTTACTGCTCTACATTTTGCTATTAGTTTCTATTTTAATCCAAATGGTCTTAAGTTTTCCAATTAAAAATCAATAATAAAGCATTAAGATAGGCTTTTTAGAAAGAAACAATTTCCCCTCAAAGAGGAGATTCAATCACATCAAATTCTCCTTTCACAGTTTATCAAGCATAGGTGTTTAATCAATTACCAGAATGTCTAAGTGATTTTACAAATGTGATGTAAGTCCAGGTTAAAACAGTGTTAGAAATGTGATTAAATAAAGCACCATAATGAAACTGCTATATGGTATGTATTCTTTAAAAATACGTTTAAGATGGCTGTTTCTTCCCATTTGCAAATAGATCAAGAACAAAGAAATCCCTCCCTGTTTACTCAGTGTAACAGCATATGACCATTGTGATTCATTAGTTCAACAAGGGTATTAGTTAGCCCTTTTAACACTACTTTACATCCAAAAATGATGTGGTTTTATATTTATAAAATTTTACTTCCTTAATCAATTAGAAGTAACATTTATCCAAAATCCTTTGTTAATTTCTTCATCCCAAACAGTGCATCTACATATATACAGCTGTACCATAACTAATAATTTGGCAATTATCTCCTGTAGTAAAAGATTAGATGCTGATTGCTGCTATGAGATTTACTGAAATACAACAGTAAAAACAAAAACAATTAAAACTTTGTTTAAGGTAACTTTAAGGCACCACAAGGACAAAAACACTCCAAAGAACACTCTGTTTTGCCATTTATTTCTAGGTCAAGAAATTCTTATTGCAAAAGCTGAAAAGCAGCAATTAGAAAACTATTACAAGTTCGAAAACTTGAACATGGCTGCTACATAAAAGACATGCCAAATATCTTAACTATGATGTAGGTGTGCCTAACTCTCTATTTAGTTTATGACCACCAAAATAAACAGCACAAAGTTCACAACTGGCTGGAGAAAAAAGCTTTCCCTCACTACCTAGACTGAAGTATGGTACTTAGCTTCTTCATGTGGGACTTGGATACCATGGTTCATGTGTGACATCTCTCTGATTTGAAGATCTCTACCATCTCTTGTATTATCTCACCTCAATGATGAAATAATGAAAATTAAGAGAAAAATTGGATAAGTTCTGTTCATATTTCTTTGCCTCAGAGAAAAACAGTTTCAACAATCAGGTGTTTGCACATAATAGCCTACTTTCTTAAAAAAGCATTTCAGGAAGTATTTTTAGATCAAATTGATTTTCTGTAAAATTCACATGCAGAAAATGCACTCTTTTGTGTCTTTTAATAAGCAAACCTAGCAGAAAACTGAAAGATTAATGAGAAAAGCTAATTTTATTGCATGTCAAATATTTAATTCTGGAATTACATTGGGATTGGAGATGTCTGGATCAAAGTAACTGTAATGCAATAGGCAAGAAAGATTGCAGGCTGCCTATGAAAGAACAGGAATGACCTGCTAATTTATTTACTGTTGTAATTCCATCTAAGCTAAAAAATTGCATTACTGAAAAGAAATTCACTTGCACAGCAGGAAAGCTCTTGAACCTAAGATCTAAACTTTCTTCAAATGCTCAAAGCAATCTTTATTAAGCTATAATTATTTCCTCAGTCTCCAAAAATGTTCTACTTTATAGAGCTTAAGTGACTGGTAAATCAACATCCCACACACCACTTAAAACCAGTTGACACTTGTTGCAAAATTCCGCGTCCATAAGTCAAAAATCAAATACATTATCACAAGCTGAGTTTTTCCACAGGAGTTAGTATTACTGTGAGAATACTTCTCATTTATTTTGTGAAAGGGTTAAAATAATTCCATATGCATTACCTCTCTTGACAAATAATGTCCACAATTACTTCCATTAACAAATCTACAGTACCGTATGCTTTTTCCCAAATGACACAAGAGTTCATCTTAAACTGATCTAAAGAGAAGAAAAAAAATCATTGATCTCAGTAATTCCTCAAAAACAATTAAATCTACAACAGCCTGACAGATAAATAAAAGGCAACAACACACAATAGCTAAAGAGGACATTTTCCTTTTCTACCATCACTGCATTATTTATTTAGTTCAATATTTGAATAGAGGAAAAAAAGGTGATAAACTATTGCATACCTGTGGAACTTCTGTAGAACTGTCTCTAGTTGCACTGCTAAGAATAGCTTATGCTATGTCTTGCAATAGTTTCATTTTTCAAATTGTAATAATGCAGCAAAAGTAATATGGAAAGAAGTACCTTCCTGTTGCTCATAAGTAAAACAAAAATAGCACAGATTAAGAAGAGACATAAAATGTCTATGTGCACTAGGTCTCCTTGTTACATGCTAGCACACAATTTAACAGCATATTTCTCAAAACTTTCAGATGCATGATACTCTCTTGCATATTTGCACTGCATATTTTGTTCACTAGTTGAACCATAAAGGAATCTAAGAAGTAGAATACTGGAGACCTCAATCAAGATTCTGTTGGATAATATCACAAGATGAAGTACTTAAACAAGCATTAAAAAAAACCAACCAAACAAACAAACAAAACCCACCAAAAATCCCACAAACCCAAACCTACTGTAATGTACTTTGTACATCAGGAACTCTTTGTCCTTGTAGCTATTGCAGAGAAAAAGATTTATAGTGGATTCACCCTCAGAAATATAATGTACTCAGCAACTGAAGAGCAAGAGCACCACTCAGTGGAACTATCAGATAAAACAATGCTGGCAAAGTCAAAGTTCTATGTTCATAGCACAACAGTAAAAACAGTTCCAGGTAGTTCTATTACAGAGACTATAATTTTAAATTCTATCCTTAATATTGCTTATTTGCTGGCTCACTTCCCACATACAATTACTAAGTTTTCATTGCTATCATATTTCTTTTCCAAAAATACAAATTATAATTTCAAAAAAGGAAATGTATGGCTGTAAACAAAACCTCTTCAAAATTTGGAACCTGGTATATTTTTTATTTAATTCACAAATATTTACATAAAGTTACATAACGTGGACAACAATTGCACAACCAGGTGCTAACACATGAGTTATTTCTACTGTATAATGACAAGCATTGTAGTTCCTTTCTCTCCTTATCAAAAGATAGAAAAGATGTATAGAAGCTGTTGACAGCTAAATTACTTCAGGACAGACTATGCCAGCTGTGAAACTTCGGATATTGAAAAGGAAAGCCAGAAATTTTGTAATGATGCATTCTGTACTCCACTGTATACACCGTGAAGCCTGCCACCATGAATTTAGATTGTAGATACAGCGAGGCTCTACTAGCCCCTTTTTCAGCAAATATATACCTAGATCTCTGATGAAAGAGGGAGAGGTGGATAAAGTAGCTGTGGATAAAGGTGGATAAATGATCCATGTTCAGGAATCCTAGTAGGCTGCATCTGTCACTAGCTCATTTCAGATTGGTCATCTGATGTAGTTTTTCAGTATCATTTTACTACGAAAGCACCGATTTAATTCCATTATTTAGTCTTTGGAATCATGAGCGTTTCCAGAATAACCACCATTTTTCTCTCCATGGGTAAAACCACTGAAGCCTGTTTGTATCAGATCTCACAGCACTACTTAGTCTCAACAGCTCATATTCACAAATTAAATCCACACAGATGCTAAGTGCAGCTGCCCGGGGAGGGATGTGGAAACATTTTCTTTATAGTAAGAGGTCATGACTGCTGCCACCAACAATTCCAGGACATGTTGGCAGGAGCCTCTCTTGCTACAGAGTGTTTCAGAACTGAATGTTGTATCTAAACCCTGTTTGTACTTAACTAAAAATTGAGTTTGGTTTCACTACTTTTGCTGTATTTCTGCTGAGATTAAACTCTTCCCTTGATACCAAATCCTACCTTAAACTTCACCTTCACATTGTTATTTGAAAACCTAGGACAAGTAATCACAAAGCTATGTGGCAGAAGCAGAACAGCAATGAAAAAATCATCAATAGGATGAACTCAAGATATTTTTTGTCCTAAACTGCTACAGTTGATATAACTAAGTGTAAGCGACAATATATACTGATGGCCTAACTTTGATCCCACACCTCTTACAAAAGCAGTGACCGGGGACATTGAATGAAGAATACACTCAGGCACAAGGTAAAGGAACCTTGATTTGTTCTGACACTGCCTGCAGAACAATAGATCAATGAACATCGAGTTACCCACTATCTCGGCAATTTAACATGAGGGAAACAAGAAAGCAATAGTGAATAAATAACTAAAAAATACATGAGAAAGGAAGTAATAGAGATGAGTTGTTTGTTTTTTAAATAAAGCCAACTAATATTGAAGTTAAAAGGTATTTTTTCTGTTAACTGGAAAAGAACTAAGAATATATTCCCTTACAAATCTGAATGCATTATGTTCCAAAATAGAGAAGTAATACAAATACAGGTTTCTAAACCTAAATGTAAAGTTGAACATCTGCTCTTCACAATTATTTCCTACTTTCAGAAGGAGAGTTTAACACATTTCATAAGATTTGTCAGCTGGATATCACCAATGTGTCTTTAAAATGCCAGCTACATTTCCAGCTGCATAAAATAACAGCAGAGGACACCCTTACCTCCATATATGACATGTATAAATGACTTTCAATTTTTCATTTCCCAAGAAAAGCTTAAAACACAAAGAAGAATGTTTGAACATTTTGATTTTCACTATTTACCTGCTGAAATAGGGATGTTTTTTGTAGTAAATAATTAGGGAGTCTTGTGGTAAGGCCTGTGGCAAGCCCAGACAAAGTGTTTCCAAGGGCACTGGGTCTGGGTACTCATTTTTTTCATAGCAGTCTGTACAGCACTGTGTTTTTTGTGTACGCCTAAAACAGTGTTGATGCCACACCAATATTTTATCTACTGCTGCAGTGTTTGCACAGCATCAAGGCCTTCTCTGTCACTCTGCCTCCCCAGAAAATAGGCTGGGTGTGCGCAAGACATTGGGAGGGGACAGAGTTGGGACATCAGTTTATTTTGTTTTGCCTGGAAGGGCTATGATTAAAGCACCAGCCTTGAGGTTAATCTGGTATTCAGGCCTTGCATTATTGCAGTCCCTTCAGGGGTGTACCTGTTCCAGTGTAGCCTTATCCATGGGCCACAGCTCCTGTCACAAAATACAGAACTGTGCTGGTGTGGGGTCCTTCATGGGCTATAGCATGGAAATCTGCTCTGGCATGGTTAGAGAGCCTTTCTACTATGGCGAAAGCACCACATGCTGACTACCATCTTTAGAGTGAGGGTCTACAATAGATGGCAGTTGAGTCATGGAGGAAAAAAACTTCACTTTGGATTGAAATAAAGTTTCTGTGCATCTTAGCTAAACACGCCAACCCAAAAACATACACTTGTAATAATCATTAAAAAGCTGTAAAGTGATCAGAGAAAAAGTTATCCAGTCAGGGTTTATTTGAACCTCTACTTTACTACACACATTATTTCATAGCATAAAATGCTGGGCAAATTGAAGATTATGAAGAGATATTTTCTAAGAAAACTGCTATTACTGTCATACCTGGTTAAACATTTGAGGAGGATTCTCAAAAACTAAAATTCCAGTAAACTGTAAATACCAGGATGTTTATCCTTTAACCCAGTCATGCATTGATGAACGTTTGTGAACTAAATGATCTTCATAAAACTGTATTTAAATACACTTTGCTACAATTCTAATTTATAATTTGGGTCCTGAAGTTCATTAATATAGTCAGGTTAGCACAACATTTCATACAAATAAATAGGCCAACAACTAAAGTTTGTGAAGTTTGGTCTTTCACCAGGGGCACTTCAAATGTTCCCATATGACCCCTTCTCACTGAGGATTTCTGCACACTCATAGCTAATCTTTGATGTCAGTTTGCTACAGCGTTGGGCCTGGTCCTGACACATACAATGTCCACACTTATGGACAAGACAGTAACACTCACAGTCACAGGCTATAAAGTTCTCATGGTGATGGATCCCACTCTCCCTACTTGGAAAGTTGTCCCTGCTTCTACCTAACAGACAACAAATCAGTAATTAAAATATCTATAGATACTAGACCTGCCAATATCACAACAGGATTTATGACCTTTTTTTCCAGGGTTCTGCTTTTCTAAAATGGAAATTTATCCATATCTGGCATAACAGAAAACCCTAAATAAACAATGAGGAGTGCATTTAACAATAAAAAAAGCAAATACGCAACACATTCATACACTCTAATGACACTAAATTTCCAGGAGACTGGTTCTTTGGGAAACATTAAAATTTTCAGTGCTTAACACTACAGAATCTGCTTTGGTCACCATAATGCATTACCTGGTAAATTAGTCTTCATAATATCAATGCCAACTTGAAGCTCAGGCTCAGCTGCAAGAACTGCATAATCTCCTTGATGAGAGACATTGAAGTTGTAATTTGAATAGATACTGAATATATCATTTGCCAGGAAAGGTTTTCCTTTTGATGTCCTTTGCAAGGTTATTTCATTCCAAGGTATGCACAACTTTTCTGCAATTAATTTCCGTATCAGCAGGCGACCAGCCTATGAAATAAAATGGTAGTGATTCATACAGAACTACGTGCAAAATGCCTGTGATTGCTAGAAAACCATCTGCCTAAAAAAAAAGGGTTCTATTATTGCCAATAGAAAGTAAGAGTGTATTTTAGACAAATCATTTACTTTTCCCCCTTTTATAAGAGCCTGTGTCAACTAAATTTAAACAAAAATGTTCACCAGACCCAAATATATAATACATTTGTTATCACTATTACCACAAAAACAAGACCAAATAAAACGCAGTCCCAGCCTAGAGGAATCACATAAAATAGTTCCTTCTCTACCTTATTTACTTAAGATACTACATAGATGAATACTTTTTATACCACACTGAACAGTAAAACTGCCTCAACCACTTTCCTTTCAGTACATTCATTCCGTTACTTAGGCACTAAATTAAACACTGAACAGCTAAAAACGATGACTAATTTCTTATAGACTAATTAGGAGAAGGTTGCAGTACTAACATATTGTTATGTGATATTTAAAAACTGAATTATGTAAAAACAGCTTTATTCTCTTACACGTTACACTGTTTTCGTGTATAGTCTCCTCGAGTACGTTGATTTTGTCTCCTAACTTGACATCGCAACAGAAATCTTGCCAAGTCTTTCAAAATTACTAATAGCAGACTGTGACCAACCCTCTCTCCTCCTAAATGAAAGTGTAAGCAGGGATAGCAATTAATACTCTGTAACGCATTTAACTTCCCTGAAATGCCTTTACAGGGTGTGTTTTCCCACGAGAAGTGAGAAATGTGGGCAATACTGAATCTCTTGAGAGACGATCGGGCCCCCACGGGAAAGGCGCCCGCACGGGAAGGCGTCCCACGGGGACGCTCCTCAGCGGAGAGCTGCAGGCAACGCGACCCTTTGAGTGCGGCCCGTGGGCTTACACCGGCAGCCCTGAGACAGGGGAAGCCGCCCCCTTCTCGTCGTGCCCCCTTCTCCCCTCCCCCCCGCCATCATGTACCAAGGCGGCCTTGGCATCGCGGGCAAAGACAAACTGGCCGATGCGGTCCTTCTCCTCGGGCTGCACCAGCCGCGCCGCCAGCAGCCACTCTTCGCGGCGGGGGCGCCAAGCGGCACAGGGGAAGGCCCAGCGTACGCTCCCCATGGCCACCAGAACGGGAGGCGACGAGACCCACAACACTCCGCCTCAGCGCCGCCGTGAGGGGGTAGGAGGGACCCACCCTTGAGGCACGCTGGCCAATCCGATATCAGAGCGCCCTGTGAATGACAGGGGAATGCGCCAGGTACCGACCTATCAAGAGAAAGGCCGCGCCTGCGGCCTTAGCGACACCCGCGCTGTCGTCAGCGGGCCCAGAGAGGGATCCGCTCGGGAGAGTGGGCGGGCTTTCCTCTGGATTGACGGCTAGGGCAGCCATTGCGAGTGCAAGAAGCGGGAGAATGACACCGGAAGCAGCCAATCTGCTGGCGCTGCTGCTGCGGCGGGTGGGCCAGACGGGTCGACGAGCTGCTGGTGCTGGCGGCAGGTGGGTGCGCGCTGTTCGGAGGGAACGCTAAGCGGGGGGACGAGTTCTTGGCCGGCTGCGGAGAAGCGGCTGCGCTGGAGACCGCCACACCCGGTGGCTGGGCCTGACAGCCGCGCCATGAGAAGAGGGAAAGGCCCTTTGCAGCATCCCGCTTGTCCCGCCGGAATGAGGCCTCCCGCAGGGCGCATGCGCGGGCGGTGTGGGCATGCGCAGTCGCGGCGCTGTGGCCGCGGGCGGGGCGGGGGGAGGAGGTTATGGCGGCTGGCGCTGAGGCCGGCTCTGCGGGAAGCGGCACCGGGAGGGAGCGGGGCACTGATGTGGCTGGGGGTGGCTGATAACCCCGGCCCTGGCAAAAAGAACGCAGTTTCTTTGCAACTTCTGGTTGTCCCCGGCTTCGTGCGAGGCAGGGCCGCGTTTATGCTGTTGCGGGTAGCGTCCGTTGGGACTGTTGGCACTGTTATCGGTTAACGGCAGGTGATTCCCGCCGGTGTTTCTGGCCCCATCGTTGCCATCAGTACCTCCGTGCTGCCGGAGAGCCGTCCCGGCCCCGTCAGAGCTGGCGGGGCCCGGAGCTGCAGCGGCGGGCCGGCCTCTGAGCCCCCCCCGGACTCGCCGCTCGGTGCTACCCAGAAAAGAGGAGACGATTGTTCCCGCACCAGATGCAAAGCACGGCATCGCCCTACTTTGATTCTGGCTTCTAAAGAACATGTCCAAACAAAAAGCCTTTTATATCTTGTGCTCTTTGTCGTGCTAAGAACTGTAGTGGTGGTCAGAACTGGGATTCCTATGTGCCCTCAGTTACAGGCCATCTGTAAATCATCAAAAGGTAATCACTTTGTTTACCCTTTGGATTTGAAGCTGGGCCATGGCTAGAACTTTAGGGTCCGTTTGAAGAATTACAACCCTCATTTCTGTTGCTTGCCTTTAGAAATATTTATGCTCTAACCGTTCTATATTGACCACCATTGAATGATGCAAAAATATTGAAAATTACATTATTTCAGGTATTTCTTAGAATCCTTCATTGGAGTTTTTTTGTTGTTTAGCATTTCCAGCTCCTTATCAATGTGGGAAAAGTGCCTTCTCTACAGGTGCCAGAACAACTGCTGTCTTTCTACCTAAAATAAGTCTCAGTTATAAACTGAGTATAGGTTGGTCTTTGCAAAATATTTTAAACACAGAAGTAACGTTTGAGGAAAAAATGTTTCAGCAAGTCATCAGTAGTGTAATTCACTTATTTTTAAATATTATTCCTATTTTTCTTCATGAATTAGGGAAGCAAGGGGTGTCATACATGCTCCCTCATGTATTATCCAAAGACAGAGACAAAGTTAACGGACAGCAGAGGAGGATTTAGCACATTCAAAAAAAAAAAAAAGGCAACAGGAAAATGCTATTCACCAACATCAAATTGTAGCTGGGGCTTACGTTTCAAGCATTGTATTCTCCACATTTTGAAGAAGAGATTGTGGCCATATCTATATTTAGTTACTGATATGTGATAATACTAATGGAATATGGATCTTGCCTAGTTCCCAAAAAACCCTTAGGTTTGATTAACAGATTTGACTTGTCCATGCTTTCTGCTTAGAGAGATGTAAACATGTAGCATTTTTTTTCACTAGTGGATTTATCGATCTTTTAAAAAATAAGCATCACGCATAAGCAATAAGTAAACTGAGGATCAAGATGAAGTGTATACTATGCAATGTAAATTCAATATAAAACCACATCGTTATTATAAGTAAAACATGCTATAATAATAAGCTATGCTAAATTATTCTACAAGTATGCTCAATATTGCATGTATGTTTTGAAAAAAGCCATGTATTTTAATCACATACAGAAATGACAGACTACATAACAGAGTAAAAGCAGTAATTCCCTCTTCCAGAATTTGCAGTTACTATTTTTACCACAATTAGAGGAACAGCACGGCATTTTAATTCCAATTTTTTTCTGAAAATGAAAATTACAGTTCTTGAACTTTTTTGGCCAACAAAAGAATTTCTGAAGGAACTTGATGAATTCAAGAAATCTAGCTTTATAATAAAATCCAGTCAGCTTGAGTTCTTCCAAATGATTATTTTCTTTATCTTAATGGATTCATGTGTTTGTGAGAGGATATGCAATTAAAGATCACTGCTTGCATGGAGGTAATCTTCCACTTTTGGAATGCCTCCAGGAATCAGTGAGATTTCACTGCTTCCTGCTGCTACCATGCTGGGTTTTTTTCCATGCCAGTTTTTTTCAATCACTTCTAAAGAACCCAAAGCTTTAAAGTCTCGCCTTTCCTTTTTAGAATACTGTCTCAGCATGTATTATTGATAAATGCCACTTTGTGGATTAAATGTCTCAGAATGTCACATGCATCTTTTTTGATTGTCTAAAAATGATTTACTGAATATTAATTTTCTTTGAGATTCAGTTATTTGTGAAAAAGCTGTGAGACTCAGTTGCATTGAAATTTCCAGACAGGAACCTGTAATTCTGTTACTGTCTGTTTTCAATCTTAGACAGTCAATGACTGTAAAAACAATAATACAATGTAAAAGTCTAGAACTTTGTGCTTAGTATTTATAATTTAGTTACATTTCAATCTCTTTTTTTAAAATCCTGCTATCTAGTCAGACATAGTACCCAAGGTGGGAGGAGGCTAAGCGACAAAGGTAATGTTCTCTTGAAGAACAAATTATTTTTCATAAGATATCTGCTAAGAAATATTAATAATTAATATTCTTTTTTTTTATTGGTGCGAGAGCGCTGTACAGAGAGTGCTGTAGCACACCTGTATTGTGCTTTAAGATAAAGCAGATAAATAGTTTTACTATTGTTTGTAAAGTACCAAATAAGGGTGAGTTTAGACTATTTCTGTCAGCTGCTTTGGTAGAGGAGAGAGCATCTACACACAGATTGTTATTTGTACTGTCTGAATGCGGACATGCCTCATGTAAGATTGGTGTCTGTTGTGCTGGGAACAGTCTCAGGCTTCAGTCCCATGACAAAGGCTTGATGATGTTTATTGTCAGGCAGACATAGCCCGAACATGCTTTTTCTGACAAAGTACGGATTTAACTATACACGATACTTACGTATGCTCAATACTTTCACAAAACAATATCCCCTATGCTATTACAAAGTCTCATCTATTTGTATATATATTTTTATCTTGCAATATAAAGTGATCAAAACAGTTCGGTGTAAGTCTTCCCCAGTGTCAGTCTGTGCCCTGTGTCCTCATCTGGGTGTTCATGCTCCATTCATAAGCCCTCCCTTGATTAATAAATTTTCCTCTGTTATTCACTCAGAATTAATTGCACATCTTACACCATTCTCAACTTCATTACCATATTTAAACTTCTGTAACCATTTTATCTGTCAGTTGGAGCATTTAAGGCTATTTTGGCTTTCAGCAAAGGTGTTTCCGGATATATACTTTATAATATGTTCTGATTGATGCTGTGGTGAGCACTACAGTGGACGCTGCACAAACAAAAATTCATCTCTGCCCAAAGTTCACTCGGCAGTTCTGTTTGCTGTTTCAAATCTGGTGGAATAGATATGAACACCATTCCTAGGAGGCATATTGCAGTAGTTCTGATTTTAGTGTATGCCTGTTGAGATATTCTGAAAATGGCTGTCCTGGTTGTTTTTGGACTCCTACATAAGTTTAACAGTATGCTGTGTTTACAGTCTGTTAGTGTAATATGTAGGATTCAACAAATACCCAGGGTATGAAATTGATACTCAAAAGGGCAGCTGGACTTTCCGAAGGATAAATAGAAGAATAAACAAATAAATTGCACATTTCAACTTCTTCCACATACAGAATTATAAGTACATCTAAGAAGGATTGTTGATGGCACCAACTAAAAGAAAATCTTTATAACCACGTTAGGTCTTTTAACTATCTTTGGAAAGGGAACATGAGCATTGGTGAAGTAAAAGAATTCCTATAGAAATTCAGTGAGTGTTTTTGGCAGCTGGTTGCTTGGTATACAAGTATTAAGGTCAGTTAAACATTTTCTTGTAGCTTTTTATCAATAGATTAGATACTTCTAATAGGAACGTGTGTATGTATCAAATTTTTTACTATGGGCTTATCAGACTTCTCAATGTGGTTACAGGGCATGTGGGTCAACGAGCTCATTATGGTCTAGGCTGCTCCATCCCTTATGGTCTTGGGAAAAGGACAGTGTTAAAACAGAAGTCTTGTGAACAGCAGAATTACTTAGGTCTGTATCCTTATTAGTGGTCTTTGTGACAGACCATAAGAATGCTCTTACCCTCCCAGATGGTCCCTTAGTTCATCCACTGTAATGACAAAAATTACCTTACCATCCCTAGCCTGCCTCTGTTCAACTGCTAGCTGCTTTGTGGCCATACGCAGACTGGCCATTTCTTGCCACGTAACTGTTAGGTGTGCAGAATGCCTTGCCCCTCAACTGGAGATCTGTACAGATAGTACTGAGAGGTACGTTTATCTCCCCAGGGATGTATTATGTAGCATTTATGTTAGTAACTTTGAAGTCTGTATCAAATTTCACTGTAATGGACAATGGGCCACTTGTTTGATGTCACTTTCAAGCAGAAAAACAGGGCAAATGTATTAACTTTAAAGGAGTTTGGTTTGGGAGGGTTGGTTTGTTTGTTTGTTTTTTAAGAAAACTAGGCTAATAGCTAACCAGGTACTTGTCAGTATGAGATTTGTAAACATTCAGTATGCCAGCAGAGAAGTTTTGTCAAGCTTGAATTTGGTCACATCAGAGAACACATTTGATCTCACTGCAGGCAGTACCAAGACACAGTACTCAGCATTTGATGCGTCATGTTGCAGGAGATGCTGAAAGGCTGGTGGTGCGACAAGTGCCCGGTGGGTCAGGTGGCGGAAGAGGGCTAGGGTATAGAGCCTTTGGCTGCCATGATAAGAAGCTGTATGGCACACAACCATATGTTAATAAACAAAAGTAGGAAGTCCCAACTCTAATGATTGGAGTTTGGTTCTTGTTAATCCACATAAAAACAGACTTTGTAATTGGAATCCTGTGGGAGTCAATGGAGCAAATATAAGGGAGGCTCATTGCCAAGATCTCCTGAACTCTGCACCTACGTAATGTATGTCTGCACCCTCCTATGTTTTCTATCCTTTTGTCAGTAACTTGATCAAATATTTATAAAGATATTGATTAATTCATATGGCTTTGTAGAAGAATGCATGAAATATTTATAAATGCTAGTTGGCCTCGTTTAACATACCAAGTTTTAGCTGAATTGTTAAGATATTTTCAAGGGCTCTAAAATCATCAACAGATCCAGTAAAGTGGTAAATTAGTACCAAAATTATCAATTAAACCAGGAATTGGCTACAAGGGAGGTGAGAATTGAACTTTTTAATATTTTTTTTTTAATGGAGTGGAGGTGATGGTGAACTAGGCTAAGCCACAGCACATATTCACTCGTATTCCTTAATGATGGACAAATACATTTGAGGTACACTGCTGAAATTTGCTTTTAATAAAAAATAAAAATCTGCTATTACAGATTAGGATTAGGATTAGGATGCACTGGATAACCTGCAAATTGGCGAAGTGAGACACTGATGAGATCTTAACCATAATGCTGTACAACAAACCTGATATCAGTGAAAGAAATATGAGATCAAACTGGAGTGGATGAAGAGAAAACTACAAGAAAGAACAAGGAAAACAAAAATTCAGTCTCATAAACGGACCTTGGAACGTTTGACAATTGTTCGTTATAATAAAAGCTGAGAGAGTGGGTATCAACACTTGATAATTGTGACTGAGTAAATATACAAAGAAAAATTAAGTCAAATGACAACTTTGATGGAAGAACATTAATAAATTGATTGTGTAATTAAAAGGTCTGCAGTCTTGGTACCAATATACTGGGATAGTCTTTCTGTAGAAATAGTGGCAGTAAAAAAACTTTCTGAAACATGGATTGCTTATATGAAAGTGGTTGTATGATGTCTTTGCCTAAAGTAGCAGAGATGGACTTGGTGACATTAGATGGTTCTGTGTACATTATACAAAGATGAATATTGCTCAAATTGGTAATTTTACCTACAGAGAGCAAATAGTAGGTTGGAGCTTGCTATAGAAACTGCATGTAAAAGGAGATACATGTCTGCTATCTATTGTCAACTCAAAAATTTTGGGAAAAGGTTTAAATTTCCTTTAGAAGAAGTGTTAATTTTCATGATGCCAAATAAACCTTGAAATTCACCTACATTTTTTTTAAGTTTAATTCAAATTTGGAAAACTAATTTTGCTGGAACAACTCTGCTTTTGAACATTCAGTCTTTTGAGGAACAGGCCTTTAAGTTCATAAGAAAAGGGTATTCTAAAGAATCCTGACATACAAAAAAGCCTTGTGATTTATGGAAGTTGGGGTTTATGAGGCCATACATTATCAGAATAAATGGTGGTCTTGTTCTTCTGTATTTTCCTAGTTCCTCAGGCTTAGAATGGAAAGAGTGAATACGTGAGATTGGCCATGGGAAGGAGAAGATGCCTGCTCCAAGGGTGCCAGTGCTGGCAGCAAGATCAATGGATCTCTTCTATTCCAGGAGACATGGAGGTCTATTTGTGGTTGGAGCTACCTGACTAGATAAAGCATAGATCAGTCTGCTATGAAAGCACCTCCCATGAAGAAGACTGCCTGGTGGCTTAGTTTGCTCTGAATGTATCACTTTATCAGATAAGCCTTTTCATGAAATTAGAAACCCAAACCAGTATTTTTCTGGTTTCCTGGTTTGGCTCGGAATCTTTTATCCCCTTCTTTGTCGATTCAGGTGGGCCATTATCTGTTGCTGATTTTAATTGGAATTGTGGAAGCAGAATCCTGCAATAGAAAAACCTTGGAATGATTCCTTAAGATTTAAAATAGGCAAGCTTCTCTCAAATTTGCAGTAAGGTCGGTTTATGCATCTGTAGCAGTATAAATAGCTCTTTAAATAGGTATAAATAAAATATATTCATGTTTAAAGTTTCTTTATGTTGTCAAAGTGGAGTGAAATATTTTTAATGTAAAAAATAGTGAAGCCCAATTTACCATACAAACAATGCATTTCAGTATAGGGATTTTCACCAGAAAAACGTGGCTGCTGAAAGCGAGATTGCATTGTCTTGAATTTAAATCAGTTCTGAAGCCAGTTAATTTACATCACTGTAAAGGAAGCTCACAGTGTGCACCATAAGCTGTAAGCAAACATACAGCTTCATAGCAAGACTAGAGGTACAAGATAAAATCAGTATCAATTGACTAAACACTCAAAGCTGCACCAAAACGCCTTTAAATGACCCCACTTGGTAAGCCCTAACAAGCCTGTGATTTGGCCAGGCTGTTGGTGTTTGTTCTGTTATTTTAGTCCAGAGTGCCTCATGGGAATCCACTTGGAAAGTAGCCTAAGTAGTCTGTATCTCCCTTCCACTGTAAGCTGTAGAAAGACTATTGGTCTGCTTTGAGTTTGGGGGTTTGTAATATACAATAGAGCCTTCTCAAGTCTAAAAACAGGTAACAAAGTTTTCCTTTCCCATCTTCATTTTACATCAAATTCTAAGAATTTGGGGGGTTTTGAGGGTAAGCCTAGGACTAGTCTTTCTCTTGAATGACCATTAAAAATTTTAACACAGTATTTGCTGTGCTTCTTTTGGACTTTATTGAAAAAATTCTTACAGGTGGGTACTATTTTTAGAGTTGTTCTTTGAAGCATGTCAGATATTTTACTTTTCAAAGTATGCTATGTGTATTTATTTTGCAAAGTAGAAGTAGTATTATCAAATTAAATTCATTGTAAAAGTAGTTTCTAACAAAAATTTAGACCTGAGCATAGGACTTACAAACCAAATTCAATGCTGGGATTTTTTGTTTGTTTGTTTTATGGTATATTGATTTATTTTATTTTTCTTTAAATAGTAAGACTGTAGAATCAAGTACTTACTTTTCCATTTCAGTTTCAGGAATACATTGAAGAAACCATGGCCAATCAACGGGATTACATTAGCAGACCTATTTACAATGGAATTTCTGTTCCTGAAAATAAAATCAATTCCTTAGTGGCCGAAGGTCATGGACAACAAATTCTAAAAGTACTACAGAAGTTCAGAGAACAAAATATATTTTTTGACTTTAAAATCCTTGTGAAAGATGAAATAATTCCTTGTCATCGTTGTGTACTGGCAGCGTGCAGTGATTTTTTCAGGTAAACCTGATTTTGGCATGAGTTTGCAAGAAATGTATTGAAGGTTCTCTGGGAGGGAGGGAAGGAATATAATTACAAAAATTAAAAAATAAATCACCACAACTTACATGTCTGCAGAGTTTGGAGCAAAGCATTCAAACATCATATTAAGGACAGAAAAAAAAAAAAAAGAACCAAAAGACCTACAGTGTTAGATGCCTAACCATACCCCAGATACTTCCATTTGTATTTCCAAAGTGACATGAGGTACTCTATGAATTTGAGATTCAGACAGCAGTCTATACTCCAACATACGAATGTCAAACCATAAGTGCATGGTTTTGCTGTTAGGTAGAATTGACACAAGTTCTGTAACTTTTAAGACTTACCTGTTATCTGTTGCCTGTACTTGAAGGTCTGCAGGGGTGTTGTTTGACTTTGTATGGGACAGTCTGTGTACTTGACACATTAATATTGTGCAACATAACAGGTCATTTATACATACATCTTGCACTGAGCAATTGTGGATAAATTGTACGTGGTTTCGGAATGGGGCTGGATTTTGTTTTGTGGACAGTATAGTAGAGTTTGTCTTCAGAGGTATTTAAACAGATACCTAATATTTTTTCTAAAGTACAGATTTCAGCCTTTCCACATGGAATTATCTGTGATAATTTATGCACTTCTGGTGCTTAAAGCGATGCATTGTTAAGGGAGAGGCAGATCATTCACATACAGGATATTAATTTATGAAGAACTCTGCTAACCTTTTTAGTAGTAAAGCTCACGCTGTGGCAATCCCACGCTGAAAGTCTGTTTCCAAATACAGTCTTTAGTAAAACACAAAGCTAAGATGCCCTAACAATGAAAAAATGGCTTCTGGAAATGAGTTAATGAGCTTGATTCAGTTGCCGAGGTGTCTTTTTTCAAATGGCCAGGCGCATCCTGTGGTCTGTGGGAGTCCGCTATATATGACACCGGACATAGGCTAGATGTATTCCTAGGACTACTGAAAGAAGAAGAAATGCAGATGAAATAAGCTAGCAGCAGATTGTTTTTTCTCTGACACACAGAACTACTTGCATTTCAAGTGTTTACTGCTTGACAGCACAGAGATGCTCTGGCAGAAACAAATATTAGGATGAAATAGCTTCCAGTGGTAAGTTTTAGAACTGAAGTTAAGCACATGGTAAAACATGTGGCGTTTTCACTACCTACAGGCTCTTCAGGATAAAAGTTGCTGGGAGAGACCTCTCCCTGCATGTAACAGTTGATAACAGCAGTCATCAAATTCATAAGTTGTCCTGGAATGCAAGACCCATTTATTACCTTCAGGGAATAAAAAGTACCTAGGTCCACTAGCTAAATTTTAAAATTAAATGCCTTTTGTCTTCCTTGACCTTTTGACTTTTCTTAGTTTTGTTAAACCCAAGATTGAGCAACATTTTGCTCCCCACTTGTTAGCTTACAGAATAAAAGCCTTTGCCTAGATTGCTCTCCTTCTAGTATTGTTCAGTTGCTATTTTACTCTGTAATTTAGAGATTTGTATCACAGCTTTTGGGTTAATGAGGAAAGGATTCTAAGGATCATCACTTAGTATGCAAAGAAGTCTTTGGGACATAACTGTCTTATTGTAATTTTATGTTCTGGTTCAAGAGGTCAGACAAGTTCCTGCTTTACCTGATGTTCACTTCCCAAAGAGTACGCTGTACCCCGTGATTTTATCTTTTTTCCCTCTTTGCCTTCATAAAAGCATGGGATTTTAAAAATCACATACTATACAGATACTAATTGTATAACTGAACCGTGATATAAAACTTTTTTTTTTAATAGGATATATTAATAGTCCAGATTATATACTTAGTATTTGATGATTTATCTAAATTTTTCTCCGCTATTATCTTTTGTGAAATTCAGAAGCCATTGCTGTCACAGCCTGATGCTTAGGCTCTGGGAGGGCAGGGCGAGTGATGTTGCAGGACTGTTCTGTTGCCAGCACTTACTGGCTTGAAAAACCTTAATTATTTTATCTTGCCATGTTAGATTGTGTGAAATAGTTAAATGTTATTACATATTTACTAATAAATCAGTCAAAGTTGTAATAAAATTTGCACATATCTACTGATCAATAATATTTGTTCCACAATTTCAACCATCACCTTTGTATTCAGTCACAATACACTTTCTGCACAAGTTTCATTGTGTCATGTAGTCCTATGTCAAAACTTCGTTTTTTCTGACATCTGCCTGTACCCATACATCTGTCAACTCTAAAGCAAAAATTAAGTTTCCTCATTTTTTTTCTCCTCTTTCACCCCTCACTGTTATTACTGAGGAATGCACCTATCATCCATCCTGCCATTTGCTCAGCCTGCAATTTGGAAGCCTTTTTTTGCTTAATTTTCTGTATTCATCCACAGTGCATGACCTAAATCATGGAGCTTTTTTATTATATATATATTTAAATGAACCTTTATTTCTCAAGCTGTTGAAACTGATGCTGCCCCTAAAAATTTCACATTTTCTTTCACATTGAGAACTGAGACTTCATCACTGTCTGTGAAAATCCATACAAAACACACATGCTGCTATCATTTTTATGAGCCATCACTTTTAATATGTACTTATCACTACTTTTTTTCTTTGACCGTATCAAGCAAAGGCAGTGTTCTTACTTATGAGAACCTCCACATTTTAGATCTATGCAGCCTGCCCACCTTATTATATGCCAGATTGTCTCCTTCCTCTCACATCACTGTTCTCTGCTGTTTGCTAGATCTTTAATTTGTGTGTGTATCTTCTATATTTTATTCACAGAGCCATGTTTGAAGTTGATATGAAAGAACGTGATGATGGCAATGTTACTATTAGTAATCTATCACCCAAGGCAGTGAAAGCTTTTCTTGATTACGCTTATACAGGAAAAACAGAGATAACAAATGATAACGTGGAAATGCTTTTCCAACTGTCATCATTTCTTCAAGTTTCTCTCCTTTCCAAAGCTTGCAGTGACTTTCTAATAAAAAGTATTGATATTGTGAATTGCTTGCAGTTGCTTTCTCTATCAGAAAGTTACGGTTCTGTCCGCTTATTTCATCATGCACTAGACTTTGTACAGCAGCACTTTTCTTTGCTACTCAGATCAAGCGATTTTTTGGAGATGAATTTTGAGATATTACAAAAATGTCTTGAGGCTGATGAACTAAATGTCCCTGAGGAAGAATCAGTGTTGAAAGCTGTCCTTCAGTGGACGAAGCATAGCTTAGAAACACGACAGAAATATCTGCCTAATTTGATTAAAAAAGTAAGACTACACCAGTTACCTGAAAAGACTTTGCAGGACTTTCTACACTCTGAAGAACACTTACTTAAGAGTGCTAATTGCTCAGTAATAATCAATGATGCAGTTAAAAGTGTGCAAAACTTTAGCGGACTGTTTCCAGATGCACGTCCTTCAACAACAGAAAAATATATATTTGTTCATAAAACTGATGAAGATGGAAAAAACAGACATACATTCTGCTACAACATCAAAACAGATAAATGGAAAGAACTACCACATACGCACATGATTGATCTTCCAGGGTCAAGTTTATCTAGCTATGGAGAAAAAATATTTATAACTGGAGGATGTAAAGGGAATTGTTATAGGACTGTCAGGCTTCATATTGCTGAACCATTTCATGATGCTACTGACCAAACCTGGTGCTACTGTCCAGTCAGCAATGAATTCTCCATAGTGTCAGCTATGAAAAAACCAAGGACAATGCACACATCTGTTGTAACCTTAAATCAGCTGTTTGTAATAGGGGGAAAAACCAGAGGAGCTCAAGAAACACGAAGTCTTTTGGATGTAGAATCCTATAATCCTCTTTCCAAAGACTGGAAATCTGTAAGCCAATTACCAAGAGGTATCTACTATCCAGAAGCAAGCGCGTGTCATAATATAATTTACGTCCTTGGCTCAGAAGTAGAGATTACTGATGCCTTTAATCCATCTCTTGACTGTTTCTTTAAGTATAATGCCATGACTGATCAGTGGTCTGAGCTTGTAGCAGAGTTTGGGCAGTTTTTCCATGCAACTCTAATCAAAGCTGTTCCAGTGAACTGTACATTGTACATATGTGATCTCTCCACCTACAAGGTCTACAGTTTTTGCCCAGAAACCTGTGTTTGGAAAGGGGAAGGATCTTTCGAATGTGCTGGCTTCAATGCAGGGGCGGTTGGGACAGAAGACAAAATTTATATATTAGGTGGTGATTATGCTCCAGAAGAAATCACAGATGAAGTTCAAGTCTACCACAGTAGTAGGTCTGAGTGGGAAGAAGTTTCACCAATGCCAAGAGCCTTAACTGAGTTTTACTGTCAGGTCATTCAGTTTAATAAATACAGGGACCCCTGGTCATCTGTACTGACAATTTGCTCTGGAGAATTTTGAAACTCCAGAGTCAAAAGAATCTATTTAAATGCACAAGTTTTAGAACAGATTTTTAGGTATTAATTTACAGACAGAAAAATATGTACTGTTTCGTTTAAATCTTTAGTTTAAATTGGATGCTGTAGAATTGCTTTTGGAAGAGTCCATTAAACTGTCATTCAGGCTCATCATTATATAGAAAGTATTACTTAATTTTATATGCAAGTCTTCTCTGTAATTATCTGAATACTTTGCAAAATGATACATTTCAAAAAAGCATTGTCATGAGGAATTCATTGTGTAATATGTGCCGTTATTTCTGTAATAATCGTAGTTGTCCCAGTAGACAAATTGCTGAGTGAGAAAACTGACTGTGATACTGTTTTCCCTATGTAACTGAAGTTTAAAAGAAATCTACATTAGTGTTGTTTTATTTAGGTTTTTTACTATTCATAAACCTGTAACAGGAATTCATTGTTAGCTTGTCTTCTTAGAATGACCTTAGCAAGGGCAAGAGCCAAAGAAGTGACCTTCACAGCATTAAAACCAGGTACCTAACTTGAAGAGACTGATATTCCCTATCATCTCACTTCAGCTCTTCAGTTTTACCCGTTTTTCTCCATCCTTGTGCCTTAGTAGTAGCTGTACTTTCTGTTTCATCCCATTAACCGTGGCAAGATGAACTGTGATACATAGTGCAGGTTGGGGAAGATTTCCGCAGGGTGGGTGATCCATGTGGTACCTTTGCTTCAGTCATGCTGTTAAGTAAAGAAAAAACACTTCAGGATGTTTGCTACAAGAAGTCTTCCATCTCTGAAGTCTCCATCGCTATCTACTAAGCAGCCACTAGGCTGCTTACAGCAGCAAGCTGAAAAATAAATTTTAGTTGTTGCTTCGGTTAACTGTGGGAAAAGTTCGTATCTTGTCATACATCAAATACAAAGTTACAAAACCAAACCCCCGTATTTAAAGTCAAAGTAAATAGTATTTCTGAAGTGAAGGAAGTAATTTTTTTAACTTCTGTAGTGATTTAAATGAATTCAAACACTTTCATCTTGTACTCCATGGTAATTTTAAGTGTTAAAATATTACATGATAAACACTATATTGCTTGTTAAACTTCCAGTAATCTATTATAATGTTAAAACTGTAATGGACTTTTAGTATAAATACTAGCGTAGGCACACATTGTGAAGTAAATTTGATCTTATGAATACAAAGTATCTGACATAAGGACACTGAATATAGCTAGATTTCATAAATTCATTTGTAATCTTCCACAGCCTGAGAATTTTCTTTCTTTCCAGCTATTTGAATAAGATATTGGGAGCCCTTATGTTCCATATAAGTATCGTTTAAGCAGTAAGGTTGTCCTCTGCCAGACAGAACAGTTCTAAACATCTAAGCACATCTTTTGCAAGCAGTTTAAAAATGAACAAAATTTAGTGAGGTGTCTAAAATATCTTTCATATAGCTTGCGATGACTGTGCTAAGTTCATTATGACATCACTACTGCATGTGCTTTTTGCAAAAGTCAAGCTTAATATTAATGCTTAAAGCTTAATATCACCTCGCAACATACTTCTGTTTTAAACAGTAAACAATGGAAAGCTCCAGTTCCCAGATACCTTTATATTTAGATAACATGCATCATAAATATTTTCATAAGGATGTAAATGAAAATGATGCACATTTGGAGAACATACTGATAGCCTGGAACCCTCCCACTCAATAATTTATTTGTATTAAGATGCGTGTGAGTTCTGTAGAAGTAAGTAACTTGTTGTTACAGTATTTCAGGCAACTTCTACATTTATTTTGCGCTTTCATAGTGAGTCTCCAAATCATACTATAGCTACACTTAGCCAGGTAACCTTTACGATCACCATACTGAAATGCAAGCATTTTATATTGGAACACAAGTAT
>VXBH01007899.1:134706-146166 GCA_013400035.1 Rynchops niger | reverse complement strand
TCTATGCTACATTTGCACAGGAACTAATGTCAGTTCCCAATTTGACAAATCATTCATGGATTTTAAATGGAGTTGAACTCTCTTACTCAGTGATCAGAAAATAATGTAGTAGCGTCAGTTACTTTATACTATTGCTTACAGAAAAGTTACTGTGAAACAGTACGAATTTTCTTCAGTTATGTAGGTAAGCCTGTATTATGAATCTCACAGAGGAAAAAAAGGCCATTTGCCACAATTCCGCATAGAGAGTGTTAAATCTGATAGCAGAATTGAGTGCAGAAGAGGCTGTGTTAGAAACTCAGTTGAAAACAAGGCTTTATGATAGCATTAGGGGCCTATGTTCCAAATCCTGTAATTAATCGCTAATGATGTAAGAAACCTCAGTGAAGTCAACTCCACTACTCAGAAGAATATGGATTACTTGCATGAGCATCTGCTGTAGGTCTGGATCAAACAGATTTTTCAGTCTATGCAGCTGTTATGCAATTTTTTAAAAAAATCACAAAATTAGTCCAAAGCAAGTTTTTCTACATTTTTTTCTGACTTTTCAAAGTTCACAGTACTTTATGAAAAAGCACCTTCCTCTAAAAATAGTCGATGACTAGATTAATGATTACATATGTTCTCACTGAAATATAGTAAGATGTTTAAAACACAAATTGCATGTAAAGTTAAAATTTACTATTTGCACTTAAATGATGTAACCAAAACATTTCTAATAGTATTCTGTGTCACAGAACACATTATAAGCATGACCAGTATAATATACCTGAAGATAATATATATTGTATGTGGGATTTTAATATCCAGTAATGATTATAGTGGATAATCTTAATTTTTAAAGAATGCTATCAAAACATTATGGCACTTTGGTAATGTTATCATTCTGGTTTAGTTGTTATAAGTATCAATTATTCAGGTGTTTATATTGATTACGTTTGCACAGACCTGATGGTTACTCTCTTATTTATGTACTAATGAATTTATTTTCTATATTCTAAATACATTTGTAGTAAGTCAGTTTACTGCTGTTAAAAATTCATTATATTCACAAAATGAAATAGATTTACTGGGTCAGATTTATTTCTGGTATTACTCCACGAAGGAAGCTGTATACCTCCTCTGATTAGTAGTAAGTAGTAGATAAGGTATAGCCTATAGAAAGTGCTGTCTGCAGGTCGTAATGTGGAGTCTAATTTTAGAGGTTGTAGGTGACCAACAGGAGGCAGCATAAGATCTATTTTAATTAAAACAGACTGAAACCAGGGATATATCTGACAAGATTTATAGCTGAACATTATACTCCATTTACTTCTTTTCCCTTCTAACATCCAATAGAGATCAGTAACATTTTGCTGCTGCCTGGGCTCTGCTGATATGTGGAAAGTATGATACTACATGTTTGCCGAGATGTTCATTCTTTTGTGAAATAAAAGCACCAAGCAACTGAATCCTTCTCAGGTCTGATTTTTTTTTTTTCAGTGAGTTTCAAAATACAGCAAATCTACAGTGTTTCTAATGAGGTTAACTACTTTTTTTTTTTTTTCCTTTCTTTTTTTCAACAGGAGAACATTTAAAATGTTAGGTTATAACCGGGAATGCAGTTAGCATGAATGAAAACTGCAACGAAGGGATTTTTTATTTATCCTTGGACCTCACATTTGTATATCCTTTGTATATCAACTTGCTGCTCCCATGCTAAATTTGATTTAGCCTGCTGAAAAGTTGTATGTTCACCATTGTAAACTACNTTTTTATATTGGAACACAAGTATTCTTTGTTAGTGCAAAGCAAATGTATTGACTAGTTTAGGAGAGATGCAGACTTCTATTCCTGCTTACTGAAAGAGTAGGAGAAAAATAGATACATAGGAGAACAGTTGTTTTAGCATTAATAAGGCTACTCGTGGTAGCATAGAGACTTCATTAATTATTGCAACTCGTCACTTCATCAGAAATACAAGGCCCAATTCTCCTCTGCTTGTGTTTTTGTGCTGTTTTTATACCTGAGTAATATGGGTATGCAATTTATGCAATGAGAAAAGTAACATATTATGCCCATAGTACATGGGTATAAATAGCTATGCAAATTGGAAGCGACTAGAGAACTGCAAGGTTTTTTTTAATTGCCAATGTCATGACCAAATTGCTGGGTCACATAAACAGCGAGCGAGTCAGTCAGTAATTCAGGTGATGCTTTTACCTCCAAGTTTTTCCTTACAGCAAATTTTTTTTGCAGTCTTCCATCCAGCCACTTGTTATATGTATAAGCCTCTGGCATATGACATCAGACGGAGCAATGACATATGTGGTAAATTACGCATTATTAGTATATATAGTGAAAACTGAACAAAACTTAATTTGGGAGAGACACGTGCTTCTTTAATAGTCTATGCTACATTTGCACAGGAACTAATGTCAGTTCCCAATTTGACAAATCATTCATGGATTTTAAATGGAGTTGAACTCTCTTACTCAGTGATCAGAAAATAATGTAGTAGCGTCAGTTACTTTATACTATTGCTTACAGAAAAGTTACTGTGAAACAGTACGAATTTTCTTCAGTTATGTAGGTAAGCCTGTATTATGAATCTCACAGAGGAAAAAAAGGCCATTTGCCACAATTCCGCATAGAGAGTGTTAAATCTGATAGCAGAATTGAGTGCAGAAGAGGCTGTGTTAGAAACTCAGTTGAAAACAAGGCTTTATGATAGCATTAGGGGCCTATGTTCCAAATCCTGTAATTAATCGCTAATGATGTAAGAAACCTCAGTGAAGTCAACTCCACTACTCAGAAGAATATGGATTACTTGCATGAGCATCTGCTGTAGGTCTGGATCAAACAGATTTTTCAGTCTATGCAGCTGTTATGCAATTTTTTAAAAAAATCACAAAATTAGTCCAAAGCAAGTTTTTCTACATTTTTTTCTGACTTTTCAAAGTTCACAGTACTTTATGAAAAAGCACCTTCCTCTAAAAATAGTCGATGACTAGATTAATGATTACATATGTTCTCACTGAAATATAGTAAGATGTTTAAAACACAAATTGCATGTAAAGTTAAAATTTACTATTTGCACTTAAATGATGTAACCAAAACATTTCTAATAGTATTCTGTGTCACAGAACACATTATAAGCATGACCAGTATAATATACCTGAAGATAATATATATTGTATGTGGGATTTTAATATCCAGTAATGATTATAGTGGATAATCTTAATTTTTAAAGAATGCTATCAAAACATTATGGCACTTTGGTAATGTTATCATTCTGGTTTAGTTGTTATAAGTATCAATTATTCAGGTGTTTATATTGATTACGTTTGCACAGACCTGATGGTTACTCTCTTATTTATGTACTAATGAATTTATTTTCTATATTCTAAATACATTTGTAGTAAGTCAGTTTACTGCTGTTAAAAATTCATTATATTCACAAAATGAAATAGATTTACTGGGTCAGATTTATTTCTGGTATTACTCCACGAAGGAAGCTGTATACCTCCTCTGATTAGTAGTAAGTAGTAGATAAGGTATAGCCTATAGAAAGTGCTGTCTGCAGGTCGTAATGTGGAGTCTAATTTTAGAGGTTGTAGGTGACCAACAGGAGGCAGCATAAGATCTATTTTAATTAAAACAGACTGAAACCAGGGATATATCTGACAAGATTTATAGCTGAACATTATACTCCATTTACTTCTTTTCCCTTCTAACATCCAATAGAGATCAGTAACATTTTGCTGCTGCCTGGGCTCTGCTGATATGTGGAAAGTATGATACTACATGTTTGCCGAGATGTTCATTCTTTTGTGAAATAAAAGCACCAAGCAACTGAATCCTTCTCAGGTCTGATTTTTTTTTTTTCAGTGAGTTTCAAAATACAGCAAATCTACAGTGTTTCTAATGAGGTTAACTACTTTTTTTTTTTTTTCCTTTCTTTTTTTCAACAGGAGAACATTTAAAATGTTAGGTTATAACCGGGAATGCAGTTAGCATGAATGAAAACTGCAACGAAGGGATTTTTTATTTATCCTTGGACCTCACATTTGTATATCCTTTGTATATCAACTTGCTGCTCCCATGCTAAATTTGATTTAGCCTGCTGAAAAGTTGTATGTTCACCATTGTAAACTACTCATTTAAATTGGTGTGATTTTTTAATTGGATCCATTTAGCTCAGATTGATACACAGGTTTGGGGGGTTTTTTAACAGTTTAAGTATTGCAAATGATTAGGTATTCATTTGGACTGAAGTGGGCTTCCATACTACATAGAAGTGGCTTTAAATAAAAGGACATATAAGCTAGTCTAAAATTTCTGTGCGAACGGTGCAGAAATGGCATTAATATAAAGTGAGGGAGCCCTGTATTGGCTTGTGTTCTTCCGGAACTTAACATTCTGAGACCTTCAAACCTCTGTATAGTTTACAGAATTACAATAATAAAAATTAACGTTTCAACAGTCCAAGGCCTTTGCCCACAGCCAGCAAAAGCCATTTGGAGACATATGAAACACTCCAGCAGCGTTCACAATGTTAAGAGCTTATATTGAACAATGAAGGGACTCTCAGACCAAATTTGAGAGCTGTAGTTGTGCAAACTTGTGCACAATCAGAAGAAAACTTCATAGGTATGTTCTACACATCCAGTGAATTCACCGTAGACTTGCACAGTTCTTAGTCCGAAGAAGACCGCACGGTAGGGCTTTTCTCATTGTCATCAAAGGCAAGGAAGCAGAGTCTGAATTTACTGAATAAAAAGCACATAAATTCCACATAAATTCAAGACAGTTCACACAAACAAAAGAAGGTCCAAGGATTTTTGTTGAAGGAAGCTGGTACATACCAAGATTTTTCACCTGTGATCAACAGTCTCTGTAATACTGTTGATCAGAGGTGAAAATATGATCAACATATTTTCATATGTTTTCATGGGGGGAAAAGTAGAGCTATTTAGAATAACGTGCACAGCTACCCTAGGAAATCATATGCTTCCTAATTCAAATTATTCTAATGGACACTTCCCATATTTAGCATTTTTGTGCTTCACAATAAAAGAAGGATACTCAATGAGGTATAATTATCACTAATTCTTCTTGCAGACTGGCAGAGGTTCAGACTGTTAATAACTTTCCCTCTCTATCATTTTTCCACCTACTTGCACCTAGTTTGAACTAGCTTGCAAGACCTTTAGGGCACATGTGCATCTTATTTCTGAGCACTGTCAAAATACTAGTTATAATCTAAATTGAAGCCTAGTTCATACATAGGCCTTAATAAGAAATATCCTTGCATAATATACTGCCAGCAACATGGCATGGTCTTGCCACCCTACTCCTTACTAGTTTCCTTTTTAAATGTTTGATATTCAATACACAATGATAAGTATGGCAGCAAAACTATCGTTACCTGTAAACAAGCTTATAACATTCATAGCCTTTCCATGTTTTGGAAAATATTTTCATGAAGTTCACTGCCAGAAATGTTGACTGAAACTGGAAAAATACCACAAAGAGATTTGCATTTTCATCATCAGAATTATGATCACTAGATTAATCAAATAACCTCTCCATCCAGTGAAATGCTTAAGTCCAAATACTGAATACAGCCTAGAACTTGCATTTGAAAAGGACCGAGCAAGCAATTGTTAATAAATATGCAAAATAATACATGCATACATTGGGTTAGGCAGAACAGAGGTAGCAAACTTTAGAAAACAAATATATTTTCCATTATCTACCTGCAAGGAGTGCCTTAAGCCGGCACGAAGGTTACGTTACCAAGGCAACAGGATGCCATACAAAGAGCCAAGTGCCAGACGCTTCATGTGCGGCTGAGGAGATGACAAGGAAGCACCTAAGAAGTGTTTCACATGTATATTGACTTACATTAATGACACTGTGGCTTACACAAGCGGCACTTTCCAGAAGACAAGTATTTATTACAGTACCTCCACAAACGTTACTTCACTATTTTAATCACAATACAGTCAAGGCACAGAGTTGAGGCAGAAGCGCAAGCCGCTATGCGTTAGCTCTGCCACCATAAGCCCACTGGCCACACTAGCTCCGGCTGCGGCTTCCTGGTTGTCCCTACGCAACAGCGGAAAGGCCCGCGCGCCGAACCTACTCCCTCGAGCAGGGCCTGTGGCCACACAACAGCGATGGGAGGAGGAGCACTGGCAATCCGACCTTCCCCCCTTGCTTACAGACCGCCGCTGAGAGGCGCCCACGCCCTCNACCGCCCCCAGCCCCCGCCACGTCGCCCCCTCAGACAAAGCGGGCGGGACAGCGCCGAGACCGCCCCGTCTGGCTCCTCCGTGAGCCGGCGAGACTCCCGCCGCCGGAAGCTCACTGAGGGCAGAGGCGGGACTTGACAGCCTCTAGCCAATCCCCGACAGGCACCGGGAAGACAAGCAGCAACTGCAGCCAATGCTGCCTGGGGGCTGCGCTCGGCGGCGGCTCCACTGGGAGAGGAGTTGCCGCGCTCCCGGCGTACGTGGTTGGATTCCGCCCGCCTGGCGCGTCAGGGCGGCGAGGGGCGGGCCGGAGGGGGAAGCGGCGGACAGAGGCCGCCAGTAGGCGCGCGGGAAGGATTGACAGGCAGGCAGCTCACCCAANTGGGAGGGCGGCGGCTATTAAAGGGCCGGCGACCCGGAGGGGCGAGTCGGGCGCAGGTGAGGAGTTGGCGCGGCTCCCCGGGGACCCCAGCGGGGCGGGAAGCGGGCCCGGCCGGCGACGGGGCCGGGGCAGCCGCTCCCCCGGTGTGGGGTGCAGGCGGCCCCTCCGTGGGGTCAGAGCGGTGGGTCCCGGTGTGGCGGTGGGGAGGCCCGCCTTCTCCCGGGAGAGGCGCGGGGTCCCGTGGGTCGCTTATGGGAGAGGAAGCTCTGGCCCGCGGCGCGGGTGGGGGCTGCGGGCCCTCCCGCTGCCCGGGTCCGGCCTGGCGGACTGCGCCCGGCGGTGCTCGGGGGCGTGCCGGCCGGGGCAGCCCGCCGTGCCCTCGCCCGCCTTTGTTGCTTTCCTCGGCCGCCCCGCGGGTCTGCCTGGGGCTTCGGGGGCAGGGAGCCGGCTAGGCTGCCTCCGGCCCGGGAGCCTCGACTGCCTTCCGCGCCTCCAGAACGCGTCCTGCTGAGCGGGGCGGAGGGGGGAAGGTGTTCTCCGGTCACTGGCCGTTGCTGTGGTAGGGGAAGGGGGACAGCCTGATCCCACAGTCGCTTCCCATCCCCGCTGCCTCCCCTCTGCTTCCATAAATTATCCTTTTAGGCGGTGTTGGTTCCCTTTAGCGCCTGCCTTTTTCGGGCGCCCGAACCGCGAGCTCCCAGGAGGGAGGAGCGCCCGCCTGGTGGCCTGCGCTCAGCAGCACCCGCGTCCTCCTGTGCTAGAGCCCCTCGGTGCGAAGGCACGGGGTGTCCAATGGAGCCATCCGTCACGAATCGCGGACGAAGCTTTCCTGAAAGCCCTAGGCTTTAGTATCACGCAAAGATCCTCAGACTCTCTACTTATATTTTTAAAAAAATGTAAATAGCAGGTCCTCCTGATTTAAAGTTTTGTTTGTTTTTTTTGTTTGTTTGTTTTTGTTTTTTTTTTTAGTCATAAGCTCTGAAAGTTTAAAAAAAAAAAAAGAGAAAAAGGCAAACCATCAAGGCATCATACTTAAAGTAATTTTTCTAGAGAATAATTAAGATTTAATGCTAGTACCAATCCTTCAGTCCTTGCGTATACGTGATTTTTCTTGTTTGTTTGTTTGTTTGTTGGTCCAGACGCTGCTCACACAGTAAGGCGTGAGCAAAGGAGACACAAAGACACAGAGGCAGAATGTGGATGCCTCTGTCATTAAGTACGTCAGACTTACTCAATGTATGTGTTTTTGGTGTGTTTATGGAGTGTTCAGTTTAGTTTTGCAATACTTGTTTTGTTTCAGCCCTGACAAATAGTTTGTGTTTCTTTAGTCCGGTGATGAAGACCTCCTTGACCGTAGGTTGCTTCTGGCCTGACAGGGCTGCATCCAACTCATAATTTTTCTTTGCCATCTTTCCTGGAAGACCCTTGAAATCTTTCTGTTATCGTGTGGTCAGGATTGCTTCTTTTTTTCTAGCCACACTGTAAAAATACGCATTTAGCATTTGCAGCTAGCACCTTGTTGTGTGATGGATGCATGACCTAAGGGGCTGTTTGCGTCCTCTGTTATTTCTCAGGAATTTCTTGGTCACTTGCCTGACTAGACTGCAGCTGTTCCCTGTCAGGTAACTGACATCTTTGGTCATGTACTGAAAGTACTTTTGGTCATATAGTTGAGGAGGAATTATTTTTTTTTTCTTGCAGATGTCTTCTCTTACCTTCATAGTGGTGTAAGTGGCTTGATCTGACCAAAAGCTTTTATTTCACCACTGCTCTTATCTCCACATACCTTTTTTCTGAGTGAACTGCCCATTTTCCCAAATGGTGCACTCAGCAAATATTGCTTGCTATGGAATCCTCTGCTAAAGACAAGAAAATGTAGAACAGTTACATTCTGACTTTGGAAAAACTGTAATGTCTATAGGTTTGGGTTTTTTTTCCAAATGCATGCATTTCATGTTTTCGGCTTCATATCAAAGTAAAACTTAAACATGCCGTATGACATGTTTTTGTAACTCACGTGTTTCAAAATGGTGATAGGGTGTTTTTGTTTTCCTATCTAGAATGTGTACAAATCTTAGCTTATTACCATTCCAGTCCCTTATATACTTTGAGCATGTAACAGCCTACTTTTCTGCATTAAAGAGTAATATCCTGGAGACCATCTAGCAATGCCAGAAAACGGAATATCCCAAACGTCAGCTTTAATTAGATAATAGTACTTTTTAGTTAATGTATTAGAAAGGTAAACAGTCCCACACGGAGTTGATCCAACTCTGGGAGTCTATATACTGTTAAGACAATTCATTAACACCAATTTAGATAAATAAGAAAGGAATTGTCTTTAATGAGGCAATATCCTTTCAAAAATGAAAGAGTTGGAAGAGGTAAGATGTCCTTGCCAATTGGAAGTTAGTAATTATGAGTTTTAAAATAGGTAGGCTTTGCTACTCTTTTACTGGGAAGTTCAGGGGCTTGTATCAGACATGTTCTAGCAAAAAAAAAAAAAAGTCTAAAAGAAAGCTTTACATAATAAAGGAATTGGGGGTACCAGTAGTTTCCAAGTTCTTATTATAATTCTTAAAGGTTATGTGCTTGGCTTATGGCAGAAGAGCCAAACCCAAGATGAGGCACCTCACAAAGAGTGGCTGGGGAGATCAGACAGGTGATGCCCAACACCTGTGCAAGGAGCAGCGAGACTGACCCACAGTGTAACCTGACATTTGTGTGTTTTAACTCCCAGCCTTCTCTGGAGCTAAGGTGAAAGCTTGGCTGCCTGTGTCTTCCGCAGTTGTGTGGAATTATATTTAGAAGATAACACTGATGAAAATTTGATTTGAAAACCCAGGGGTTTTTTTTGTTTGGTGTTTTTTTTTCTGTGATTGTACCCACTTTATCCTGCTGTACTAGCACTGAAAAATTTAGGGAGGGCCAGGGTAAACAGAGATACTATAAGAGTCTCCAAAATCCTCTGGTCCCCTGTTATTGGGGAATGACAGAACCTTGTTCATCCCAGCTGGGGCTAAGTAAAGGACTTAGCCAGTGTGTATCTTGAGATGAAAATGGCTGTGATTCAGTAAAAGTCTGATATTTAGGTACCTTAAGAGACAACTAAGGATCTACTAGTACTTTCAAGAGTTTGACCTATCCAGCTGGCAAGTACTTTGGAAAGTCTGACCCATTTTCCATAGTTAGCAAAGTACCTGAATGTTCGCTTAAGTAGGTGCTTAAAGTCAAATGTGAAATTCTGCTGATTTCGGTAAAAATAACTGTGACCTTATGAACAGAGGTTCAGTGTCCAGGTAGTGACAAGTCAGAAATACTATAATTCTTGTGCAGCTTATGTTTTAAGTAAGAACTTTGTAATTCTTTTTACCTAGAAGATCACCTCAAAATGGATACCTCTGAATCTTTCACGCACACTCCCCACCCTGAAAACAGGTAAGTGCAAATGTGTGTGTTTCTAAAGCCAGCATGAAGGATAAGAGCGCTTGGTCATTCCCCAGTAACCAGGAATCACATCTTAATCTATGTATTTGTCAGTCCAGAATAATTGCCTTATTAACAGTGAAACTTCTAAAAATGCTCTTAGTTTGTTCTGTGTGCGGGTAACTCTTGTGAGGAATTTACCTGCTCAGTGACTTTTTGAAAGTTTAAAGAACAAAACAAAACCAAAAAAACACAATTTACACAAGATAAACTTACAATTTGTTACATAGGTCCAGAAATTCAGTTGCTGTAATAATAGAAAAGTGGGAACTTGGGAACTTGTGTTTGAAAAGCACAGCAAGTGCCAAACAAATTGTTTTACTGCCAGACAAGTAAATATGATGCTGCTTCCTTGAAATTTCAAGTATCTTTTTGTGGTAAAGTTATCTTAATGAAGGTTAAGGGAGATGCTTAAATATCAGATAAAAGGTCTCAGAAAAAATTTAGGTAATTCTAGCAGATACAGAGCTGTGTTGTGGTACAAACCTGAATTTTTAAACTGCAACATTGTGGTTTTTTTTTTTTTAAATATTTCCCTTTTTCTCAAAACCAATTTGTATTTTTATTTTCAGAAGGGTAGGAATTTTCATGCATCTTAAACAGCAACATGCAGCTTCCAACTTGAGCCTGAGGAGTCAAAAGTTCTGTGTAACTGCATGGGAGCACAGCAGAGTGGTCCATGCTGATACAAACTCGTGCTTTAAACAAGTGATTTTTTTTCTTGTGACTCTGTGCTGGATATTTGGTAGACAGTAACCATGGGAAGCAAATGGATTCACAGTGAGGGCAATATTTTGACAAGGAAAAGTAGTAAGCCAGTTTCCTAAATGCAACATTTCAAAAAATATTTGGTGCCAACATGATGGTGTGTTTGGTATGAAAGAATGTCTCGAGTCAGTAGCACATAGGAGATAAAGAACGATGTCTAAACTATTATGTGCATTATCCCCCAAATAGAGAGATTTTGTGCAACATGTTGATGTTTTAACCAAGTTTAGGAGAATAACAGGAGAAAAAAAATTTGGTAATTTAAAAATCCTTTATAGCTGGAGGGAGTTACTTAAGGATTAAGTCCATTAGTCAGTAGCAGTCAAATATATGATCTGCAAGCCATTTGCTTCAGGTGGACAAAAAGTCTATATCAGATTAATAGTGAACAAATGTAACAGTTTGAAACTGTACGTAATGTATGGTGAGTCATTGGCCTACTTGGTTTAAAGCCTTCTAAACTTACACAAAGTAGTAAGTAACGTAGTCCAAAAACAAGTTCAAAATAAATCCTAAATTCAACTATTACCAAGCAGTCTGTGACGAAGAGTTGGTTTTTGGGTTTTTTTGGTTTTTTTTTTTTTT
>VXBH01007899.1:36920-134690 GCA_013400035.1 Rynchops niger | reverse complement strand
TTTGTTTTTTTTTTTTATTCTCAGTCTCTGCTTTCAGGTTTGGGTTTGGTTTGGGTTTTTTTGGCAGTATGGTCTATGATATATTCATCACTGCATTAATAGCCCCCCTTTTTCTCCCACTCAAACTTTCCACTTTCTGTAGAGAGTTACGTGCAATCTGTCAGGTATATTATGAGGTTTAACTTTCTTTTCAGCATCGGGCGCAGAACCAGCTGTTGCTGAGGGTAGAGGACTTAACACACTTTCAACCTGCCATCACATCTGACGTGTGGTGTTTTGCAGTGCTGCGAGAAGGATAGAGGGGGGCTTTACCATGATCACATAGCGACTTTTCCCTAAATCTGTTTCCTGTTAAAACATCTCTAATGCATGACATTTGTTTGAACTAGTAGTTATTTTCTGACATTCAGCAGAATTGTTCCAGTTCTGTTCTTGTGGTTTAGATAAGTCTGAAGAGCCTCTAAAACATGAACTTTTCAAATTAATCTACTTTTTTTTGGGGGGGTGGAGAGTGGTGGTGGTGGTTTCGTGACTGGAAATGATGTCTTCACTTAGAATGTGTCTCAGAAATTTCGGTCCCCTAAACGTTTCATGTTTTTGAAGTAATGATACAACAGTTTAAGTTTGTTTTGGAAATAATTTAGCATTCCAACTTAAATGTGTCCATCACATTTTAGCCTTAAGCAAATCCCAACTGGCAAAACTTTGTGAGTTGAAGGAAAATAGCTGTATGTTTGTAATGGAAATATCAACTCAACGGTTTGTGACATGGATATATTAACAGATTTATAATTCAATGAGATTAGAGAAGTTATCTATAGCTACTTTTTATGCAGGGTATAACAAAATTATTTTCTTCTTTTGAATGAACGATCAGTTCAAAATATGCGTTCCTTAAATGATGACTTAGGAGTCAAGTTCGTTATATGAAAATATACAGTGTATACCTTGGAGATTTATGTTGTTTGCTCTTTTTCTCTTAGGAAGCCTGACAAATAGGAAAATACTACAAAGTGAAGAGAAAATTCACTTCACAAGAACTCTGCTTTCATTGGCTTCTAAATTTTATTTGTATTAATAACTGATTAGTTTCAGATCATGTCTGTAGTCTCCTGTGGTGAAATTACTAGGTTAAAGCTGGAAAAAATGAAACAATTAAAAAGAAAAAGAAAAAGCAATTTTAGCGTTCAGGAAACTCAAACTCTCCTTAAGGAAATCAGAAAAAGGAGAGAAGTACTCTTTTCAAAGCAACTTAATACCACAATTAATGAGATGAAAAGGAAGGCTTGGGAGGAAATAGCAGAGTGTGTAAATGCTGTAGGTGAAGGAGAGCAAAGAACAGGGACAGAAGTGAAAAGGCGATACCTTGACTGGAGAGCACTCATGAAGAGAAAACGTCTGAATGCAAACATCAAAGTAGTAGGTGCTGGCTTTCACCTTCCTTCATCCAATTTAGATGACTCTCTCAATGAAGACATGGATGAGAAAATGGGATTTGCAATTGAATCTAGTTTTGAATGGCAGAATATCACTGACTTCAGAGAACCTGGTGGATCTTTAACAGAAATCAAAGTAGAAGAGGAGGATCCACAGAATTTTGAAGTGAGTGTCTGACATACATTAGCTATGTGCAATATGGCCTTCATTTCATTTCAGGATGAGGCTTTTTGCTGTGTTTCTCCATAGCATCTGTTTCTGTTTTTTCTGAATGTGTGAATGAAAGAAACTGTAGAAACAAATATGTTTCAGAGAGGTGGTATTCAAATCTAGCAGCTTGCAATTGTGTCTAAGGTCTTGGACGTTGATTGTTGAATTTACATCCCTCAACTTTGAATATGTATTTGCACATATATTTTTCCATTTGTATGTGCCACAGCTAAGAATTAGTTCAGTCTGTAGAATGAAAATACGCTGTTGAACAAAACTTTAATAGTTAGGCTGTCTGGGTGGATGAATGGAGAAGAGAAAAGCACCTCTAACAAATGAAAGTATGTGTTACTTGCAGGTACAGAAGGAAATAGGATAGAGAAAGAAATAGAATACTTCTTGCATTTCTTAAAACGAACCCAGGAGATTAAAATATTACCTGAATAAGTCAGTCAGCCATTCCTCTCTGTCATGATTCTTGGGTAAATTTGACAAGTAGCTGTGGATCCTGTAGGCAGGTTGTCACTTTCAGTAGTCTTGTGGCTGCCCTGGGGTAGGCAGCCAGCTGGAGTGAAGTCCAATGTTTGGATAGTTTTGTTGTGCCTGTACAAATGTACAGTTCTCCTTTCAAAAAGGGGTACTCAAACCAGTTTTAGTTTGGGTTTGTTTTGTGGGGGTTTTTTTTGTTTGTTTTTTTGGGGGGGCTGGGGGGAAAGAAGGAACTTTCAGCCTGCAGAAGAGAAGGCTCCAGGGAGGTGTTATAGTGGCCTTCCAGTACCTGAAGGGGCCTACAAGAAAGCTGGGGAGGGGCTGTTTGCCAGGCCATGTAGCGATAGGACAAGGGGCAATGGTTTTAAACTAGAGCAGGGTAGGTTTAGATTAGACATTAGGAAGAAGTTCTTTACAATGAGGTGGTGAGACACTGGAACAGGTTGCCCAGAGAGGTGGTGGAGGCCCCATCCCTGGAGACATTCAAGGCCGGGCTTAATGAGGCTCTGAGCAACCTGATCTAGTTGAAGATGTCCCTGTTTACTGCAGGGGGGTTGCACTAAATGACCTGTAGAGGTCCCTTCCAATCCATTTTATGGAGTTCTATGAACTCCTGTCTTAGCTCAGTTGAGGTGTGTGCTGGGGAAAAAATCAGCATAAGCCGTTAAATGGTATGAGAATACTGTCTGACAACTGCTGAAGAACAGTGTCTGTCTACTCTAATGCTAGAGGACTGGCAACGGCTCTCATTGTCTTAAGATTTTCTGAGGCCAGCTCTTTGTCAGTTTGCCTTTCTTTTGCAGCATGTTTAGTGGGAGACAATTATCCCTTATGTAATATGAATTTGTAGCACATAAGGGCCATAATTCTTCATGAGTTGTTACAGTCCACCAAGAGCAGTGGTCCTAACCACCCAGTTATCTGTGTCATAAATAGCTTTACAGCAAATGTGATAATACAAAATTAGTTCAAGTCCTGTTTACTAACCCATTTAATATAGTGTGAGTGGTTAGAAGCATGTGAAAAAGTCACCGTTAAATGTTTTTTAGACACGGAACCCTCAAGTTAGTGAAAGCTGGGTTACCTTACATACTACATAGGCTATGGGTCCAGCTGCTCTGATAAATAGTCACAACAAATTCTTAGTGGCTTACGTAAATGTCACTTAGCAATATGAAAAGTAAGAACAGCATATGCTTTTTTAGACCCTGTTTTCTATCAGTGGTTCTGAATGCTCTGTAATATCTATTGTGCAGTATTTTCTGTGTGTTCTTGCATGTCCACTGACAAGCTTATTTTTCATTACCAGATATTAACTTGCAGGTAAAGCGTGTTTCTCTACCTGTGTAATGGTAGAAAACAGTCTTTTGATTTAACCTGGTTATTTCACAGCATGTGAGTTAAACAGTTCTGTGTAGCTTTTAAGATGAAAAACCCCATTATATTCTTTTCAGTCAAGTGGTGTGTAACAGATTATTCTGGCATAAAGACTGGAATGTAATTCTTGTCTATCACGTTCCCTTCTGTAGTTTCCTATTGAGGAAGAAGAAGAAATTTTGTCATCAGTTTTGCCAGATTCAAGAAAGGAGAATGACTTACCAGACTTCCCCCACATTGAAGAGTTTGGAAATCTAAGCTCTGTTCAAGCTAGGCTAGCCTATGAAGATTCTCACTTGCTTATAAATCTGGAGAAGCAGAAGGTGGAGCTGGAGAAGCAGCGACTGGACATTGAAGCCGAAAGGTTGCAAGTGGAGAAGGAGCGCCTGCAAATTGAAAAAGAACGGTTGCGGCATGTTGACCTGGAGCGTGAGAGACTTCAGATTGAGAAGGAGCGACTTCAGATTGAATGGGAGAAACTCAGGCTAGAGACTCTGCATGCTGAAAAGCCTGCCCTGGAGAATGACCTCACCCAGACAGAAAAACCTGTCGTGCAGCCTCTGGATCTAGAAACTGAAAAGTTAAAACTTGAGAAAGAACGTTTGCAGTTAGAGAGGCTGCAGTTCCTAAAGTTTGAGTCGGAGAAGCTGCAGATTGAGAAGGAACGCTTGCAAGTGGAGAAGGAGCGCCTTCGAATTCAGAGAGAGGGTCACTTGCAGTGAACCTTTCGACTGAAGTGTCAATGTTAGTGTCTTGATCGTTGTAAAATAGAGGTAGTTCTTTTCTTATTACTGAAACTGTCCTAGAGGCTTAACGTTCTTATGTTCATGGCTGAATGCTGATGTTAAACTGAAAAAGGAGGAAAAAAAAAAAAAAAAAAAGAAAACAGAATGGTGCTCAGTATGTCAGTGTGCCTACATAAATGAGCTTATGTGTGAAATTGCTTTTCAGTGTATCAGAACTAAGTGTTATGTTCTCTTGTCTTCAGTATCATGTTGTATTAGTTTGCTGTCCTCCTCTCATAGACACAGTGAGAAGAATCAAGGCTGAGCCTTGTGCTTTTGTCACTGTACTACCAGTAAGGAAGCATCAGAATAAATCAACATATGTTGTGAGGGCCTGGTGCTGACAGTAGCCCACACAGTAAATAAGTTAGAACACAATAACACAGAGTCATGATGCAATTGATTCACTAAACTTAATTTCCCCTTTTTGGTTTCTTTTCCACCCCCACAATTGGAAAAAGAGTTCAAGAATTGCCTAAAAGTGAGAGTACAAGCTAAATTCACTACAGTTGTGTTTGCTGTTGTTCCATGGCTTGAACTGAAGGGGAGTGCAGAAAATAGTATTATTACTCTTGCATGAAGTATTCATATGAGGTAAAGTTACACATCAACCATACCTACTATAAGCTGGACTGTTGGTTGCACCAGGTCATTAATAATGCTATATGGAATCTAGCACCTCTCTTAGTATAGTATAGGGATACACTGATTGATCAGGTGTGCTGTCTTATGAGCCTGTGGTGACCTGAAGTAAATTGCTTGACCTGGTTTGTTCCTTGAAAGACAGTAGCTGGTGCTGGGAGTCTTGGGAGTGGAGCCATAGAGGCTGAGCACAGCCTGAGGAGCACTGAGCTCGAACACCAGTGCTCTTCATGTTAGTTCTGCCTGGCCAGCACTGAGGTCAGGTCCATGAGGCAGCCAGAAGAGGCTTCTGTGGCTGACACCACACAGTATGTTTTCATTAGACAAACAGAAATGGTCAGTGCTGAAGGCTGTCAGTATTTTTCATAAGCGATGTATTCATTTAAAATAATAAAAAAAAAAACCACATCAAGGAAGCTTTCTATTATTTCATATATGTTTAAATCCCAACTGAGCCAGACTTTGCATTTCTCGTCTTTCTGGAAGTAACTATCTTTTGTTGACTCCATTTGAAATTTAGGACTATGAGAATACTAAGTCTGAATATATGTTGAGTGACTTACATGGATTCTTGTGCAAGTAAATATACCACTATGAGATTACTTTTATTCTACAAGGAAAATGTTATTTTTTTAATTACTGAAAAAAGTGTGGTTCTACAGTGGAAATAGATTTGACGGCTATAATCCAAAATTGCTCTTGAGACTGTGTTTCTTCACGGAGAAGCAGAGTTGTATATGAAGAGTAATCTGGATACTTAACACTGTAGCACCCCAAAGTTGCTGGTGCCTGTGTTCCCTGTGTAAATCGGAGAGATGAGGCACTTCAGAGTAAGACTTAAACCAAGCAGCACTTCCTTGAGAACAGAAAAAGAAAGGAGATAAACCAGCTGGATAGAAGCGCCCCAGAGCAAAGCGTATCTGAGGTTCTGCATGAACGTGGTGGGTTGGCCCGGCTGGCCACCAGGTGCCCACCACACTGCTCTATCACTTCACTCCTCAGCTGGGCAGCGAGGAGACAATACAACAAAAGGCTGTTGGCTTGAGGTAAGGACAGGAAGAGATCACTCACCAGTTACTGTCATGGGCAAACCAGACTCAACTTGGGAAAATGAATTTAATTTATTGGCAATAGGAATCAGAGTAGGATGATACGAAATAAAACCAAATCTTAAAACATGTTCCCCTCACCCCTCCCTTCTTTCCAGGCTCAACTTCACTCCAGTTTTCTCTACCTCCTCCCCCTGAGTGGCACAGGGGGATGGGGAATTGGGGTTGTGGCCAGTTCATCACAATTTCTGTCATTCCTTCCTCCTCACGCTCTTCCCCCTGCTCCAGTGTGGGGCCCCTCCCATTGGAGACAGTTGTCCACAAACTTCTCCAACATAAGTCCTTCCCACAGGCTGCAGTTCATGAACACTCCAGCGTGGGTCCTTTCCACGGGCTACAGTCCTTAAGGAACAGACTTCTCCAGAGTGAGTCACTTCCACGGAGCCACAAGTTCCGCCAGCAAACTGCTCCAGCATGGGATCTCCATGGGGTCACAGCCTCCTGTATATCCACCTGCTCCAGCGTGGGGTCCTCCACGGGCTGCAGGTGGATATCTGCTCTACCATGGACCTCCATGAGCTGCAGGGGGACAGCCTGCCTCACCATGGTCTTCATCATGGTCTGCAGGGGAATGTCTGCTCCAGCATCTGGAGCACCTACTCCCCCTTCTTCTTCACTGACCTCGGTGTCTGCAGGGCTGTTTCTTTCACATATACTCCTCTCTCCAGCTGCAGTTGCCCAGCTGTGCAGCAACTTTTCCCCCTTCTTAAGTATGTTATCCCAGAGGTGCTGCCACCATTGCTGATGGCCAGCAGTGGGTCCTTCTTGGGGCCATCTGGCATTGGCTCTATTGGATGTGGGGGAAGCTCCTAGCAGCTTCTCACAGAAGCCATCTCTGCAGCCCACCGCTACCAAAACCTTGCCACGCAAACCAAATACCCTGAAATAAAGTGACAATTTTTTAGCTCCCTGATATGTATCAAACAAATTTATATTAAAAATAGCTTTCTGTGATTTGGAGAATTTCTCTTTTAAGCCATGAGAGAGGCAGAATTCAGGAAGCTTGTCAGGTTTGGCTCATGCATCCAGCATTTACCCAGATAGCGTCATCACTTGGATTTCGTGATCGCTGTATGCTGAGGTGACCAACTTCCTAGGCAACTACTCTGAGTAGGGTGAGTAGGAACAAGGAGCAACAGCCAGCTGTACAAGAGGTAGTGACCAGAAGGATCAAGCCGGGACGGAGAACCTTCCTATGGTCTTGCCTGTAAGAAGTGCTTGGCTGGGAAGGAGCAGGTGTGGAGTCTGGCTCCTGTTTCGACAGGTAGTTAATGCTGCTGCTTGATACCAGCGCCACTTGTCTTCGTATTTTCCTCCAGGTGAATGACTTAACCATTAGGGTAATTATTTGTGTTTTACATTGGACAGCTTGGGAATGATGCCTCCAAGAGCGTTAAAGGTTTGGGGGAAAATAAATAGATAAATCTGAACCATTTCTGAATTCTGAATTGTTTCAGAAATCTGAACACTTCTCCAAATGTGAATAGAGCGGTATGTAAGCAATTATTTCTTCTAACAAGTATTCAGCCTCCTAGGGAAATGATGCATCCTTTTGGTTATACAAAACCTTTTGGAAAATACTGAATGGTGAAATTAAGTATCGTCATAAATCATTGAAAATACAGTTTCAACATAAAATTTAGAGAAAATTACAGTTTAATACATCAATTTTATAGCTTGCTTTTTTTTCATACCAAAATTGCAGTCATTTCATGGTAATTTGAATTTAAATGTCTTATCTTTAAATACTAATCTGCAATCTCTTAAATTTTAAATTGCTTGATTTACCAACCTGGGATCCTGACAGCAAAGCCTGAGGGCAAGATTTTGACCATGTAAATGGCACTGAAGTCAGGACATACGCGTGAAGCCAGTTCCTCTGTTGGAGAGGGAGAGATTTCGGACACCTGCTTAAAAGAAGGGCTTGTGATTGTAAGTAATGAGTGACTCTGGGAAGAGTTTTAAGACAAGGGGGAAACCACACGCATACAGAGGAAGAGGCAAGTATTTGGAGAAAAAAAAAAAAAGGAGAGGGATGAAGATCAAACGTTTAGTGAGAGGGAAGGCGGGTGAAGCTGGTGACAGATAAAACGAAGTACTGGAAATATCCCCAGTGGTCATTGCAAACCGCATTATCAAGGTTGTGTCTTATGCACTGATGTCAGATCTCACGGCTCTGTGGGCTCCATCAGGATGTAGGAACGGGGAAGGCGAGGGGTAAAGCACAGCTGAGGTGCAGACGGAAGTTTTGCCGCCTCTGCAAAAGGAGGCAGGCTGGCATGCTCCATGCATGCCATGTAGTTTCTACATGGAGTTTCCTACTCCATCAGTTTCTAGCCACTAATTTTAGGGTCAGAAGGCCAAATAATGAAGGTAAAATAAAGGCTACAGAATCACAGAATGATAGAGGTTGGAAGGGACCTCTGGAGATCACCTAGTCCAATACCCCTGCCAGAGCAGGGTCACCCAGAGCAGGTGGCACAGGAACGCGTCCAGGCGGGTTTTGCATGTCCCCAGAGAAGGAGACTCCACCACCTCTCTGGGCAGCCTGTGCCAGCGCCACCCTCAAAGTAAAGAAGTTTTTCCTCATGTTGAGATGGAATTTCCTGCATTCCAGCTTGTCCCCATTGCTCCTTGTCCTGTCCCCGGGTACCACTGAAAAGAATCTGGCCCCATCCTCTTGACACCCACCTTTTAGATATTTATAAGTATTGATGACATCCCTTCTCAGTCTTTTCTTCTCCAGGCTAAACAGACCCAGGTCTCTCAGCCTTTCCTCATAAGAGAGGTGCTCCATTCCCTTGATCATCTTTGTAGCCCTGTGCTGGACTTTCTCCAGTAGTTCCATGTCTGTCTTGAACTGGAGGGCCCAGAACTGGTTTCTTGCTGTCTGTTAGAAGTGATAGGTTCTGCTGATTTGTGCTTGGCTAAGACATTAACGAAGAGAAGTGGAGTGCATCCAGGTGCTTTCACAAGGAAGTTTGGAGACAGATGGGGTAATGCTTGACAGAGTCCTAACAACAGCCAGAGAAGGTCATAGGTAAGGTTGTAAATATGGTCCTCAGCAACAGCCCAGGATGAACAGTGGCCACGCTCCGAACAGGACACATCTGAGAAAGCATGGTAGGATTCAAAGGCAACCTCATTTCCTTGAGTAAGGGATCCTGCGTTATTTCTGGGCCGTTTGGAACAACTTTCACCGTGCATAGAAAGATACTGAAGGCAATGTGTACACAAGGTATAAAATATTTATTTATTAAGACTAACAAGAGATGGTTAGGATTTGATAAGCTCTCAGACTAAGCATTAGTATCCTCACCACCTCAAGGTGTCTTTACTAGTCAGGCAGGCATCAGCCAGGAGACGAAGGGTTTGTCATCCTCCAGGGCTCCCCGGTGTAACTCTTTGGTGGTGCTGAGTTGCCATTTCCTGATTTTATTTTTTTTTCTTTTAATTTCTTAATATTTCCATGTTGGTATGTTTATTTTCCCTTTAAATCCTTGAAGTGCTACTGGAACCTATCTCAAAAATCCCACCTCCACCTGTAGTTTGACCTTATCTTGCTTGACTCTTCTCTACAAGCTTTCTGAGCTTTTTCTCACAACTTCACAATTTTCCCATCAGAATGAGCCAAAGTTAGGCAGCTGGACTGTCCTGGGCCATGAATAAGATACGTGGCGGGGAGGCTGCATGTCTCCCTGCAGAGTTGATTGAACCCACCCAATCTCCCTGATAACAGTCCAGGAGGTCTCATATAGCTGTGGTACTACTCAGACCACCCTGGTACTACCTCAGACCAGAAGTAAGGCACTTCTCCAGCACCCACCTGTGGGGTTTGTAGCTGTGTGACTGGATGATGGTTTCCTGGATGTTGCTTGTGCTGTTGTCTCCAGGATAATAGCCAGATAGGGCAAAACACAGTATTTTGGGTCTCAACAACCCCATGCAGCATTACAATCTTGGGGAAGAGTGGCCGGAGAGCTGCCTGGCAGAAAAGGACCTGGGGGTGCTGGTCAACTGCTCAATATGAGTCAGCAGCGTGCCCAGGTGGCCAAGAAGGCCAACAGCATCCTGGTCTGTATCAGGAACAGTGCGGTGAGCAGGACTAGGCAAGTGATCGTGCCTCTGTACTCAGCACTGGTGAGGCCCAACCTCAAGTACTCTAGACAGAGTTTGGGACCCTCACTACAGGAAACACACTGAGGTGCTGGAGCGGGTCCAGAGAAGGGCAACGAAGCTGGTGAGGGGTCTGGAGAACAAGTCTTGTGAGGAGCGGCTGAGGGAGCTGGGGGTGTTCAGCCTGGAGAAAAGGAGGCTGAGGGGAGACCTTCTTGCTCTCTACAACTACCTAAAAGGAGGTCGTAGTGAGGTGGGGGTCGGTCTCTTCTCCCGAGTAACACGTGATAAGACAAGAGGAAATGGCTTCAAGTTGCGGCAGGGGCGGTTTAGACTGGATATTAGGAAAAATTTTTACCCTGAAAGGGTTATCAATCATTGGAAGAGGCTCCCCAGAGAAGTGATTGCGTCACCATCCCTGGAGGTACTTAAAAGATGGGTAGGCATAGTGCTTAGCGACATGGTTTAGTGATGGTTTTTGTCAGAGTTAGGTTGATGGTTGGAGTCGATGATCTGAATGGTCCCTTCCAGCCTAGGCAATTCTATGATTCTATGATTCTGTGATTCTGTGAACAAAGAAGAATGCCAGTATCATTCTCCTCGAACTGTTTCGGGTGTTGGAAAAAGTTTCTCAGTCACTAGCAGCTCTGTGAAATAGCACAACAGGCCCAAAAAGTGAGAGGAAAGTAAGTCTTGGGTTCCTGTGAATTTTCCCAAGTAGAGCACAGGACTCGTGGTTAAATCAGGCTATTTGCCAGCTGCCTGATAAAAGTTGCCCAAAACACTGCTGCGATGCCAGGTATTTGGATAATCCAGGACTGGATGTTGTGTGTCTGTGTCATCTTGAAATAGACAATAACCTGTCAGATGCCCTTTCAAAATGTAGCTGAATAATGTTCATAGTTTGTTTTCCCTCCCAGCAAAAAAGAAGTTTCTGAATCTGTCAGATAAAATCCCACTTGCAAGTGAGAACCAGAGGCTGATAACTCACATTTCTTTGCTTTTTTATAGAACTTTTGAGACAGTTGCCCCTAAAGAGCATCAGTGACATCACCTGCCTTTCCAGCTCACATGCTTCCAGAAGCCCTCCTCAGAAAGGCACGGGGTGCTCCAAGGAGACAGAGTCAAATCCAGGGCTGGTATTTTACAAACACAAAAATACCCTCAAAAATCCTACTCCATGTCAATCAAGAACCTTGACATAAGTGATAGGTGGGAAAAGAGGGAGGAGGAAAGCCTGATTTTTCACTATTGTTGCTGAAATCAGTCAGTGAATTTAACCCAGAAGGTGCCAAAAAATGCCACCAAATGCCTTGGTGTTCACTTTTTTCTTTTTCTTTTTTTCCTTTTTCTTTTTCTTTTTCTTTTTCTTTTTCTTTTTCTTTTTCTTTTTCTTTTTCTTTTCCTTTTTCTTTTTCTTTTTCTTTTTCTTTTTCTTTTTCTTTTTCTTTTTCTTTTTTTTCTTTTTCTTTTTCTTTTTTTTCTTTTTCTTTTTCTTATCATTTTCCTCCTCTTTTCCCCTTTCCCTTTCCCTTTCCCTTTCCCTTTCTCTTTCTCCTTCCCTTCATTTTCTTTTTTTAGAGATGAATGTAATAACCTTGCAATCTGATGAATGGCAAAAGCTAGACTTGGTACAGAAGATCGCTTAAGGCCCTGTGCTGGTTCCCATCTCACAGCCTGTCATTTCTCCCTTGTTGATTTAGGACACTGGCCCCATGTCTTCTTACAAGAATTAGTAACCCCAAGCATGCACCCTGTTCTACCCTTGCTCAAAGCACTTTGAAATGTGACCCAGCTCAGCTCAAGCTCCGAGTGTCCCATCAGGAGTGGAAGTGCTGGGCCAGGCAATTTGGCTCCTTACCTCATTCCTTAGAGGTCAGGGAAAGGCTGTTTTTCCCTGCTCCACTCTCCTCCAGGCTGTCACCCCACCTCCTTGCATGTCCTCCAGGCTGTCACCCTGACTCTTTGCATGTTCCCGGCCTGTGCTTCACCTTGTGTCTTGCACTTCTCTGCCTTCATCTATCTCAGAAAATTCTGGGGTGCTTGTCAGTTTGGTGTCCCTATATCCACATGATGTTGATTTGCTCTCTATTCAGTTTTGATATCTATCCATTCACATGACAGTGACTTGGCTTTCTATTAAAATGGAACATGAGAAGGTAACTGTCCTTGGTCAATGGCTGACTCCCACTGACTTTCCAAAGAGAACTGATGGTGATATATTCTCCCTTTTTTCCTTCTGTGAAGAAGCAAAGACAAGGCTCCCTCTTTTCCTGCCCAATTTGAGCAAGAAGACTGAGAGATATTAAAGCATCACCCACAAGGAATGGGTGAAAAAAATGGGGTTGCCTAGTCAAGAAAAGAGGGACTGAGGGGAGACATAACTGCCTTCAAATCTGTGAAAACCTGCAGGAAATAATCTGCTCTTTGTGCCTACTGCCAGTGAGGCGTGGAAGAATAAACCTGAATTTTAGCTGTGACTGCCTTCACTAGCCATGAGGGAAAAGGCTGGTCAGGATGTGAAGGACTGTTCTAGATGCCCAGGGAAGCTGTATGGTCTCCATTGTTCAGCAATGAGCTGAATTAAATGAGCAATTAAAAATATGTTTGGCAAACATGAAGAATGATACAGATACTGTCCTCCACCAATATATTCCACGATGCCATGAACAGGAGCAATAAGAGCATTCACTTCTTTTCCTACTTATCTTTCCTATTTCTCTGTGCCGTCAGGTTGCAGGCTGGCTTCCCTTGAAGTTTTGGCTTGCGAAAATACGCCAGTTGTGCAGTGCAGACATGAGATGCTGCCTTTGCTTTTCTGATCCACATTTATTTCCTAGGCTCAGCCAGCTCCAGCATGTTAGTCGAGAGCATCCCTGTGGATGGGGAGGGCTGTTCCTGGAGGCCATGGAGGAGGCAGCGTGGCCATTCAGCTCAGAGCTCGGGCATGTTGCACTGGGAGCCCTGCTCCTGCTTGGCATCACGTGTGTGGCACAGGGAGTCCTGCCAGGGTGTCAGTTCAGCTGTGTCTCAGGCAGCTTCTTGCCTCTGAAAAGATCCATTAGCTCTTTGTGCACCCCATGAAATTCCCGATTGGAAAACCTGCATTTCCAAGGTCACGAGCACTCACATAGCCCAGAAAAGGCAAAAAGATGATCAGTTCCGGAATCACAGAATGGTTAGAGTTGGAAGAGACCTTAAAGATCATCTGGCTCCAACCCGCTGCCATGGGCAGGGACACCTCCCACCAGACCAGGCTGCTCAAAGCCCCATCCAGCCTGGCCTTGGACACTTCCAGGGATGGGGCATCCACAGCTTCCCTGGGCAACCTGTTCCAGTGTCTCACCACCCTCACAGTAAAGAATTTCTTCCTAATATCCAATCTAAATCTATACTCTTTCAGCTTAAAATCATTACCCTTTGTCCTATCACTACACTCCCTGATAAAGAGTCCCTCCCCATCTTTCCTGTAAGCCCCCTTTAGGTACTGGAGGGCTGCTATAAGGTCTCTCTGAAGCCTCCTCTTCTCCAGGCTGCTGCACAAGCTGCTGCTCCAGCTGTGACTGCTCACCTGCAGAGCTCTTGCTGGCAGCTGCTGGCAGAAGGGGCTTGGTGGGCACTGTACTCTGACATGGGAAAGGCTGGAGCTGCTTGCTTTAGATGTGTATTTGTCTTCATGAATCTCTTATTTGGCATTAGGTTGTTGGTTTGTGAAGGCCTACATTATCCAGTAACCATGTGATCCAGAACCAGAGCAAGAACCAGTGACCTTTGAGTAGTCCAAAGTGCTAAGGAGGCAAGTAGCTATGTATGAGGCAAATAAACTGGATTTTATAAGCTAGCAGAGTGAGAGCAGCAGCAGCTACAGCCTCTGGCAAACCTGGGTTTCACTGTGAGTCTAAATCCCTGCATCTCAGGCACTGTTGAAGCTTGTAGCTAACGTTAAGATAAAATATCAGTGGGCTAGATTCCTCCATATGCTAGCGGGTTTGTTTTGCATCAGTGACTCAGAATGTTTGTAACTGGCATCAGGACTACAGAAAGATTTTAATTCAGGCTTAAAAAAAAAAAAAAAAAGAAAAAAGATTCCTTTTTAAAATAAATACCCAACTTTTTTTGTTTCCAGATAATCAACCTATTTGAAGTCGTGTGCTCCAAGCAAATAAAAGGAGGAGGGCAGGGAAGACTACCTTCAGTACTGACCTGGGGTGACTTTAGTACTTCATCCTTTCCTCTCATTCTTTTTTTGACTAATTTGTACCAAAACATTTATTTTTTTGGACCACTAGTTATGCCACCAGTGCTTTTGGCTCGGTGTCACCAGGCGATCTTGCAGCCATGCTGTGATCTAGCCATTTGCCACTCACGCAGCTTGACATGGGCGTTGGAAAGAGATGTGACTGCTGCAGCTCTCCCCCCTGACTCATCATTTTTCCTTCCTGATCTCTTGAAGCATAATCTCCTGATTCTAGGTCACAGTTACTATACCAATGAATTCAACAGTTCTCAGACATCAGAAAACGTATTAGAAAAAACAGGTCCACTGACACAAGACCAGAAGAAGCCCTTTTCAAGCACTGCATATAATCCTTTTAAAATTGACCTACTTTAGAGGACACTTCCATCCTCTCCTTTTACAGTTTATTAAGAATACCATTGTTATTTTTTGTTACAGTTTTACTGTTTTTAATTTCCCTCCTTCACACTATCAGTAGTTTTATTCTACACATTAGCAGACCATGGAATACCTTGCCTTGTTACTTCCATATTTTCTAATTGCAACACTCCATCATTAGTCAACTGGTTCATAATATGGAAGGCAAAGTTGCAATTTCATTTCATGCTATATAATACAATGCTTCTGGTTCAGTAATTACATTGTGCCAGACTTGTGATCAGTCCTGAGATAGCTCACTCTTGATGGATAGCCCCATCACGGAGTGTATAAGACTTAAAGGAAGAAGCAAATTTTTAATTTTGCTCCTCTGTCAATTTAGCTACTTGAACACTGCTTTTCAGACCAGTATTTATCTCACTGAGATAGGAAGAGATTAGAGAAGTGAGAACTTAAAAGAGAGAATTGAAGTTTGAAAAGCATTTTCTAAAGTTTTGATTTGCAAAACAGGAAAGATATAAATTAGATGTTCTTCCACAGAAAGTTATTGTGTATTACTCTGTTAATGTAGTGCAAATCTTTTAGTAACCTGTTTAATGTACTGGAGAAAAACATTACCTGCTTCTCATAACTATTCCAAGGATTATGTGAAATGAGCTGATGGTCTTACTACTACTGCTCAGTACTAGGCCTGTGAAAAACATTATTTCCAAAGTTTTTTCCACTCAGTCATAGGACTTTCAAACAGTTGTAGGGTGTAGAAAGTGCTTTTTCCTAAGGCATTGGACCCCATTGCAAGTATGGGGTCCAAGAGTGCAACATGGGTCGCAAGGACAGCCAGGACAGCCACATCAAACAAGTAAGAGTGAAGAGGGCTATAGCCTTTTTTGGACAAATGACATCCTACTGCCCTAAGGTTCCATCAAAGTTTTATCCTAGCGGGGGCGTTTGCCCTTTCCCCAGAAGCACCTACTGGGAGTTAATTTCAGGGACAGAATTTCTGGCCAGACGGACTATTGCTTTGGTTCAATAAAGAGAGATTTATGTTCTTGCATATCTTTATAGCATTGCATGATATGAGGGCAAAGCCTATAGGTGAAATATTCTTAACAAAATTCTCTTGTTTTCATTGCTCTTTAACTTTGGCACAGGGCTACACCTCAGACTTTTCCATCTTACTTCTTACCTTCCATCCTTTTAGTACCTCATCCTTCCTCCAAGGACTAGCAGTGAGAGCCCACCGGTCAGAAATAACAGAGTTAAAAATGCTTCAGAAACTCTGAGTACCTGGAAGGGGGTTTGTTCATCTCACTATATGTAATGGCCAAGAAAGGTGAGGTGGCCATGTCAACAAAATTAATGAGCAATTTTGTGTCCAAAACATTGGAAAATGTCTGAAGTTCATCGTTCAGCCATACAGCTGGGTAGAAGTTCAAGGGAAAGAGGGCAACAGGAGAACTAGATTAGTAAGACAGCTGCTACACACTCTGCTCTGACAATGGGTATTAAAAAACCTGACAGCAGTTAACTACAATACTTAATCAAGTAGAGAGAGATGGAAATGGGGAAACTGGTCAGCAGGCAAGAAGATCCCAGGTGGACAGAGGCTGTCTGCCTGGCCCTCCCACCTCCTCCTCCTCAAGAAGAAACAATACAGCATCATTTTGGGTTTCCCACTTAAGCAGGTCTTCCCAACAACCCCCACATGGCCAGCTGTAATGATAAAAGACCAACAACAGAAAAGCAACAGAACAGGAATCAGAGAATAGAAGTGGAGTCGGTAAGCGAATACCAGGGACACAGGTGAAGGGTGACAAGGACAGTGACTACAGAATTTATAGCATTTATAGCATCTTACCTGTCTTCTTGGGTCTCCAGGACTAATACACTTTTCTATCTATTGAAGTATTCAATTGACTTTTAAATGGGTGAGCCATTACTATTTTATCCACATTTTATTAACACAGAGGTCTTTTATTTGAAAGAGTCCGGTCTGTTTACAAACACAGTAAACTGCTCCACCAAAGAGGATTCAGGAGAAATGCTGTAAAGGCAGATCAATTAATCATAGAATCATAGAATAGTTTGGGTAGGAAGGGACTTTTAAAGGTCATCTAGTCCAATCCCCGGGCAATGAGCAGGGACATCTTCAACTAGATCAGGTTGCTCAGAGCCCCGTCTGTCCTGACCTTGAATGTTTCCAGGGATGGGGCATCTACCACCTCCCTGGGCAACCTGTGCCAGTGTTTCACCACCCTCATTGTAAAATATGTCTTCCTGCTATCTAGTCTGAATCTCCCTTCTTTTAGTTTAAAACCATTACCACTTGTCCTATCGCAACAGGCCCTGCTAAAAAATTTGTCCCCATCTTTCTTATAAGGCCCCTTTGATCAGTCACTCCATTTCTGGTATGTATCTTTCTTTTGCACTATTGCAGGAAAACAGCAATTAAGAAAGTAAAAGCAGAGCAGAAAAAGTGGGAAAACCGAATACACAAAGGTGAAGAGGACTGAATTGTTAATTTTCCTGTGTCTGGGTTCAGCTATGCTTAACAAGATAACATTTAACATTTTAGCCCACTGGCACCTTGTGCAGTTGCAGACCTGTGGGCCGTTTGGTGATCCCTCCCTGGGGAATATGCCGCAGGATTTCTGGAGATGATTTGAGAGGTTGGACCAGGCCGGTGGCCAGCGGTCGTATAGACACCTGGGGAGGAGAAGGGTCCTTTTCCCCTGGGATCCCAGGGGCCAGTCCACGTCCCAGTCTGAACAACCAGATCAGCTTCCCCCTGAGCTGCGACTTGCCACTTCCAAGTGCCTCAATATTTAAAGAATTGCAGAAAAGACAGAAGGGGAAAAAACCCCAAAACAAACAGAGGGAAAAGGTATTATTTTCTTCTTATTGTTTATAGCAGAGCAAAGAAATCTCAGAGGTAAGGGCGGATGTCAAAAATGGACCAATCTAATGAGGGCATTAAAAAAAACTCTAGTTTTGTTGTTTGACTGTATGGGTGTTTCTGCTGCTTTTAAAGACCTGCTCAGGGAGCGGGCAGGAGTACAGCTGCTTTTAGATGTGTGCAGACCTCCCTGCAGATATCTCCTGGAGCTCTGGCACAACTTCTGCTATCGGGCTGGTAGTTAGTGCACTAGTGATTTTCTAAATAATTCAGACCAGACTATACCTAAAAGAATTAGCACTGTTTATTTTACAAGTTGGGGCTGGAGAGGTCTTTTGGCCTGGAAATACAGAGGAGAAATTATGGGCTATTCCAGAATGGTATCCAGGAAAGCTCTTACTCTTAATGGACAAGCCAAGGTTATCACCTACCTCTGAGCTGTCTCAGACTGAAAAAACAGCATTTCTGTTGAGTCAAGTATGTATTGTCGAATATTCCTCTAAGAACTGATTTGTATCTGACCTTATATATAAGATGTAGATAATAAAAATTTTTGGCCATTGATCATCTCGACGAGAAAACATTTTCTGGAGGCAGTTCTTTCAGAGGCAGAAGTGAGCACAAATACTTGCCCTACTTCATTTTTATTACAAAAGAACCCTTTCTGTGAATCAAAGTGCACATGCTGGCTCCTCCTCCTTCCTGGAGCCTGCCAGCTTCCCTTCCTTCAAATTGTTTTCTCATCTGCAGTATTTATAATAATTGCAATGTTTCTGCAAGAAGGAGACAAGGCTGTTTGTTTAGGAGGCTGTACTCAGAAGCCTGTCAGTTTAGCTGGATCGTTCTCTAGAAAAGAAAATTCAGTCTATTAGAAGATGCCAGCTTTCATTCAGGATGAGCAAACCTATTCAGAAAATAAGTCCCTCATGCCCTCTTCACACTGCCCCTTTTGATAGATGAGCATTGTTAAGCTTGAGTAGTGCATATGTTTGTACTTTTTGTAGAAAAGAGTTATTTCCTGTAGAACAAAGTCTTTGTGGGAAAGACAGAAATGGAGCTCTGTGAGCTAAGTTCACAGCTTTCATCCCAGAGATCAGAAAGCGGTTGAGGAAATGCAAAAACATGGAAAGTGGAGCAAACTTCGAAAAGTCTCCTCCCAACCCCCTCTGCCACTGCCAACGGGAAGGGAGAAACCAGGACCCTCTACATGGCACACATGGTGCATGGGCACTGGTCCTCCTCCTGACCAGCAAGCACCGTGCTAACATCCTCATGGTTGCCTGCACCAGGGGAAGCTCTGAGTACTCATGTCTCTACTGCTCTTCGGTTGGTGGAGATCTGAACAGGAAATTGTACGTTTATGCATGTGTGCTTATAACCCAAAGGAGGTGTAGGAGAATATATGTTCTGATGGAGGTGGATCCTGTGGTCCCCAGGATAAGAGCAACCTTGGGCCCGCAGGTGGTGCAGATGAACACTTCTCCAGTGTGCTGATGTGTTCTTATCCAGGTGCACACTACAAATCTGACACACAGGACAGTTTTGGTTGGGTGACATTCACCAGTGGGAAGGAAGGAGGTGATTGTTTTGCTTACTTAGCCTTGCCCCATGCAGTACAAGTGATTTGGATTCTCCCATCTGCTGCATAGCCTCCCAACCACCACTGTGCTTCTGTAACATTGTGCACTGGAGCTAAAGTAGAAAGGGGTGGAGAGGAAGGACAGCTGGAGAATTCAGAGATACTCTCAAGAAGTGATGAAGTTAACAAAACTAGCAGCTTCTAAGAAAATTTAAAGTGCTTACCTGTACTTAGTAACCAAGAGGACATGATGGGCAGTGATTCAAAGTAACCTAAGCAAAAAAAAAAGCCTCTTTGGTACTGAAAAAAAGAAACGAAGAAATTAGGTCCTCTGATAAGAATATTTGTACTGATTATTCAAACTGATTGGAAGAGACTAAACTAAATAGATTTTAGGCTGAAATTGTTTCTCCAAAAGTAGTGATGAACTTGCCTGGTGGGACTCTCAGAAAATGAGGGGTGCACCCAAGGAAAAGGATATTGTACAACTGGAAGGGCGGGATGGAGCCGCTCAGGTTAGCTACATAGCGAATTTCCCTGCCAGAATATTTCTTCTCGGAGGCCTGGGATATTGGAATGTCCTGAGATGAATGTCTGAGATAGGTGAGCAGGTCCAGAACTGTAGCAGATAAAGTTTATGCGGCACAATTGCTAACATTATTTTTTAGAGTTAATTTTAATTTGATAGCTAAAAATGGATACCAGAAAACAAATTTAGTACGACAGATACAAATGGGGAGCTTTGAGACTATTTTTTCAGGTGAACCGATGTCTTCCTATTAAGCCTTTTTTCTGACAGTGTCTTTGTTTTCTCATAATGTAAATTCTGTGTTGGTCTTTTTAATCCTGCATTTTCATTGGAAATATTTGTTCTAGCCTTATCTCTGCTCCTTTGTCATTGTTATAGAAAATTCAATCAAGATGGAGTTCAAACTGAAGTTTTACTTTCTTAAATCAGTGTAGTGAGACGGGGAGTAAAACTGAAGTGTCCCATTCAGGTTTCCTAAACCTCAGGTACAATGGCTGCCTGGATAATTTCTGCCCAATATACAGATTTATTTATTTATTTTTTTTGTGCTGGAGAAGGAGGGAAAATAGTAGGGACTGAGCAAAAGGAGGAGAAATGATAGGAACTTGTTTTAAACAAGTATTAAAGGAAAGAATATAACGAGGGATTTGTGAGAACTAAAACCAAATGGCTCCATAACTGGATATTTAAATTTAGCATTTTTGATTTGTTGAAATCTGACCTCCAATGGCTCCTGTGAGCCTCTGAAATTCTGTGAGATACTGTTTCACAGGTGGTGGGAATCTTCAGTGAAAACCAGGTTTGGAAGAGCTGAGCATATTTATTTCAGCAGCAGAAAGAATGGCTCAAATCAATTCTCAGCTCACTCCCCTTCCGTGGCTTCCTAGACACCTGCATCCAAGTTTGACAACATCGCCAAGCTGACTCAACAGGGTTACAAATGGACAGAGAACCTCATCACAAAGACATCGGGCAGTCCATCTCCGTAAGCACAACAGAGGATGCAAAGACTGAAGGAGAATGATAACTGAGACGTGGTTTTCTCTGTAAATAAAGGCTTGATGCCAAGACTTACTGATGTGTTCTGGGGGTAGCCAGCACTGCTATTGCCTCTGCAGTATTTTTCCCGGGGCTACACAAGAAATTCCAGTTTCAAAGGGAGTCTTTCTGATAAGTTTTAGCAGCTCTCACGTATTCTGCAAAAAAATCCCCACCAACCCCTATTTACTATGCTATGATATATACACAGTGCAGCAGCCAAGAAACTTTTTGTCCTTTTTTTTTGTGTGTGTGTGTATGTGTGGGTATATAGGAAATCATCCAAAAGAAATCAAATTAAGAAATGCATCACCAATTATCAAATATGCATAAATTAATGTTTTCTGCCTGAAATACCAAATCAGAGGACACATTCACCTACTCATCACATTTCCCACTGAAATTAACAGAATAAGGTCATAGGCCCACGAGGAGTAGGCAGGGAAAAAAGCCACCACATGTTCGCTGCAGCATGTGATAATAACTCACTGCCGCGCGTGGTCGAGCTCTCATCCCACCTTTTCCTCCCTCCAGCAGTCTGTGGCTGCCCTGGATTTGGGTGGCCGTGTTGCTCCAGGATCAACTCTGGGGAGAAAACCTGTCCCATGGGTCCCAGGTGAGAACTTGGCTTCATCCTTCTCTTCCTTGAGTGTCCATCCAAGGCTGGTGGCCATGGCAGGGCATGGGAGGCGCCCTCACTGATGGGAGCATCCCTTCGCTTGGGTTACAGCTGGGACAGCAAACCTGCCACATCTCCAAAGAGAGAAACAGGCAGTTCTACATCTGAATAAAGTCAAGGCAGAGGAGTTTTCTGTCTTCACCTGCATACACCTGAATGGATCTTGTCGGGCTGTGGTGAGGTTTCCCTCCTTCATGCCAAAGGCTTGATGAAGCTTTCAGGAGTATGAAATATGACTGACTAAAACGTTGTGCTGACACAATCCAAGGACACATGGATCAAAAGTGATTCCAGGTTGGAAAAAAAATGCTGTATAATGAGATATTTAAATAATAAATCAACTTAATTTATCTGAGCGAACAGGTCATGATGACATAGGATGATTAAGGTCAAGAAATATCTACGTGGGAGATTTCAGAGGGTAGAGTGTTATAGCAGATAAAGGCAAAACAACGCAATCAAATTCCTGGATGCAGAAAATAGCTGAGTTTAACCTTGAAAAAAGATGCTTTTGACCCCTAAAGGCTTGCAACAAAACATCTAGGGATCTAGATCTTCTTTCAGTCAACATCTTTAAGTCAGTTCTGAGTGGCGTTTGAAAGCCCAGCATGAGCATGAGAAGCAGCGTATGTGCCTTGCGATGAGATGCTTTTAGTTTTCCCTTCTGGACTGTAGAACTGTGAGTCTCTGAAAAGACCAAGGGATTGCCCAAACTGTCTGTTCTATTAAATGATGACAGTCTGAGTTCCTCAGGTAGATAAACACCCCAGGTGGCAGGTGGGTATTGTGAGATGGGAAATCAGCATCTACCACACAAAGGCTTGTGAAACCAAATGACCAACTCACACCTCAGTGTGGGTGTACCCATTACCAGCAGTGTTTTCTCTGTCATCTTTATATGATATAAATTATACCATGTGCTGATAGATGCTCCTTGCCTCTTTGCAATCCTGCCATTTTTTTGTCTTTTTCCAAAATAAACACCAGAAACCAGCAACCCCTTGGGCTTCATGGTTTAGTGGTGAACTTGGCATTGTTAGGTTTAAGGTTGGAGTAGATGGTCTTAAAGGTCTTTCCAACCTAAATGATTCTATTATTCATTTGAAACAGTTCACATTTATTGTGTTACAAATGTTTACTCCCACCAGCAAAGATAATCACCCCAGCCACTGCCTCTATCCGCATCTCTTGTTCTCTGACGGGACTTTGCTATAGTGTGTCTCCCCATTCTTTTGGCTCTATCTTTTTCCTGAAATCTTTTTTAGAGATTAAAACATCCCTCTATCCCTTACATAGAGAACCCTGTGCCTACAGACAGTAGAACTTCAGTCACCTGCATGTGGATCTTGCAAAATGGCGAGTCCCCTAGTGGAGTGGGAAATGTGTGCTACCTGGTCATGAAAGGAGCAGATGACAGCAAGAAGGCTACAGGAAGCAGGACATTATAAGGAGCATGGATTTAATACATGGTCTTCTCTTTTTAATACTATTCATTTATCAGACACAAATAATCCTTGGTGAAGATGCCACTGGGTTGTGTGAGTCAGGATCTATGGGTGTGCAGATGCTGTTAAATTTTGTGCATGATCAGCACCTTAAATCTCACCTTTCACATCATCTTCCAGCACACATTGCTGCATGACTTGCATAGCGTGAACCTCCTCCTCAGCAACCTGCTCCTTGTGTTCCAGGAAACTTGTTTCTTCCCTCATTTTTTTGACTCATTGCTGCCACATTGGTCACAACGGGTTTGAAAGTCATAAAATTGCTCTTATCAAATGTACTTTTACAGTGAGCCCAAAATCTCATACTGGATAGTCACGCTCCTTTTTACTCTTTAGTTCCCTACGTAGGAGCTGCTTGGCCAGCAGACAACTGTTTCTATCTCACTCTAGGTTGTCCAGTCTAGCAGCAGTACTGTTTCATGTTGCAGAGCCAGTGTCAGGAAGGAAACAGTTCTCTGCTGAATAACATTTTCAGAATAGTGTTTAACTTGCAAGAAGATCAAGGCCAATGGAAGTTTCTGTGCCAACCCCCACTCAAAGCTGGGACATCCCACTTCAGTGTTAGATCAGGTTGTTCAGGACCATGTCCAAAAACTTTTAAATATCTCCAAGAATGGAGGTTCGACAGCACGTCTGAGCAGCCCCTCTCCACGCTTGACCAACCTCACTGTGAAAATTTTTTACGATGTCTAATTTTAATTTCTGCTACTGCAACTTCTGTCCCACTGTGAAATTTTTTTATGATGTCTAATTTCAATTTCTGCTACTGCAACTTCTGTCCACTGTGCCCTGCCCTTTCACTGCCTGTATGCCCCCTTCAAGCCTTTGAAGGCAACTCTTGACTTGGTGTTTCCGGAGATGATCTCTGTTTCCTTGGAACGGTCTTCCATTGGATTCGTTCTAACAAGATGTTTGGATTTCTGCTTGACAGCTCAGTACAAAAGATTTGGTCTTTCTACATCTCATTCGAAGGACTTTCTCCAAGTGCTGTCCACTTCTGTGAACACTGCTGTAGTTCTGTCTTTGTTCCTGTTTCATTTGTGGATCTTTCTGTTTGACATTAATGGTAGCTGGAACTGTGGTGTTTGGCATTTCTTCATTATTTTTATTGTGGGCTGACATCAGTCTTCACATTGACTGAAATGTTGCTCAGCAGCATTTATTCATGTGCTGATGCCCTGTATAAATTTTCAATACCACAGTTGGAAAATGTACAAATCTTTTTCTTTCCTCTTCTTTCTTCTGACAAAAAGCATAAGAAAGGATGTTCTAGAAAGGGACATCTTCTGTCTTAGCGTCATTTTACTGAATAATATTTTTTTAAAAGTTAATTTTAGCATTTATCCAAGAGTGCTGATTCAAAAACAGAAGAGAAAGTTTTCTGATTGATGACTTCATACCTAACCAGAAAACAAAAACTTGTTCTCCTGCATAGAAATTATTTCTTTTCCATTCCACCTACTGGGAAGCCCTTCAGATATATCACCTTTACTGAATTGTGGTGTTTATCCCATATTATAAACTTAATGTATGGGTATAAATCTTATTTTCCTAATAGATATTACAGTAAATGGGCCTGAGGAAGTACTGTTGAAATATTTATCTTCTTTCAGCTGTAGATTTAGTCAGAGGGAAGCTAGGGTATTTGGCAATTTATACATGGAGAAGTTTTAGATTTACAAATCTTCATCTGTCTTTTTTCTTCAAAGCCAAGCTCATAAATGAAGCAACTGTTCCCAAACTGTCACTGTAATGTCACTCGCTTCCATGAAGTCATCACATCACTTCTGTCACTATAACAACCTAACATTGTCTGTTGCTAATATCACAAAAACATTGAATTACCATCATTTTGAAAATAACTCTGAAGTGATGACTTTAAATGCAGCCTTTCTGCAATATGTTTTGCAGGAAATCACCATTTTAACAAGAAAACTTTTGAAAATGAATCAGCTGTATTAAATATTATATAATTGAACTGCACCTGGTAATTTGTCACAAGGAAATAGTATTTCTCAGTATTAAAAAAATGTCCTGTCCTCCATTTTTTCTTTATTCTTTTCCATATAGTATGAATTGTTGAAAAAATTTATAACATATTGGATGAATAGTATAGAAAAAAACCTCAATGCAAATTAAGACGGACAAATGTAAAACTCTACACTTAAGTAGAAGTCATCTACTACAGATATGATGAATGAAGGATGAGTGTCTCTGCAGCTTTATGGCAAAAAAACAGGAAGGAAATGCATCAACATCCTCATACTCCTGTGGATAAAATAAATGTAAAATTTAGGAATACTATCTGCAATACATGTGAAGAAATCCTTGTCCTTTAATTGTGCCCACTCACCGTGTCTGAGCTGGAGGCAGCTTTTAGTAAGGGACTTCATGATGGAAGTGGTTCAGTTGGGAAGAGTCCTGGGTACAACACCGTAACCAGTCTGAGGTTTACAAGTTAGTCTGAGGTTAGCTGTCACGGAGGACTGGAAATACTATATTGCCTCAAATGCACGGGCTGGGTGGTGACAAGGTCAAAACCTTCAACAGGGATGAATCAAGGCACCTTGGCACAGAGAAGCTATTCAAGCTGCTGCAACAGTGGAAGAAACACCAATGGATGGGAGAAAGCCTTGGGCTTTGGTGTGGGAGAGCAAAGGTGGAAAATCTTGGGGCAGGGAAGGAAATTCGTGACAGAGCGGGAAGCTGGGCTTTGATGGAAGTAGCTCTGGCAGGAAAATGCTGTAGACCAGAGCTGCTGTGGGGCTTGAAAGAGAGCTGAGAGGGTGTGTGGGACATCAGGAGAGATGCGAATAGGAAGGGCAGCCAGGGAGCAATGAGTAGAGCAGGTCCACAACATGCCCATTCAAATTTCCATTTTCATCAGTCCCTTTTCGCCTCACTAGCTATAGCCCATTGATGCCTGACAGGACAGGACACTAGTCTGGAATCTCACAGACAAGGAAAAAGGCCAGGGTAGGCCAGCAGGGACCAAGGAGGAGAAAGGACGGGGACAGAAGCAGGAGCCCAAGCAAAGCACCAGAGAAAAGGACTTTCTGCTGCTCTGGTTTGCTGATCCACAAGTGGTCAGATGAACACTGCACCAAGTGACTTGTGTGTGGGACTGTGTGACCATTACCGAGACTTGTAAGGAGATGAGTTAATATGACTCCACTGTCATAGTGGACTTCACTTTCAGCATTCTGACTGGCCTTTGTTGCCTTGTGGGAATGTGAAGTCTCCAGAGACCTTTTTTCCAGGTTGACCACAAATTGCTAATGATGCATTCCCACACAGTCTCAAGGAGCTTCAGTGGTCTTCAGAAAACGACAGAGACAACAATGTTGAGTGAAAGTGTCAGCCCATTTCCTCTTAGGGCCGGGACTCTTATGATTTATCTGTCAAAAGATGCCACAGAATTTGCCAGAAGTAGAAGGAAAAGGTTAATGCTTGTCATTTTTTTTTTCCCTGCGTTAATTTAATGTCACAGTGAACCCTGGTTTTTAAGTCCTAACAGGGTATGTGATAATCATGTGGTCAGGTCTGAATGGAGGGTGCAGTAGGTAAGCATGATCAACCAAATCCTATCAGCTCTATGTGCTAATGGCTTAGATGTCTTACAGCCTTATTTCAGGCTTTGCATGTCCCCTGTGACCAAATAAAATGGGAGGAGAAGGAAGCAGCAGCATTTCCACACCAGCTCCTGTCTTCTGAGCACTGAGAAATCTGCCTGAAAGCAGTGACCTTAACTGCACCCTCCCTTCTGAGCCTGGTTCTGTTTGATGCAGGGTAAGAGGAGACGGGCTAGAAGTTGTGCCCACATCTTTAAGAAAGAAACCTCCCCTTCTGCTCAGGAGCTCTATGAGAATTTCAGACTCAATTGCATCACGCTTGCCACTTCAAAGCCTTCAGCGACTGATCGCACACTTGGAAAATATCAAACCTAACTTAATCTGACATGATTATCAGTGTAACTCAACCTGTCTGACAGCCTCCTTCCCGAGGGCTGCTACAGCTCCCTGTACTCAGAAATGACTCTAGAGAAACAGCAGGCATTCCTTCTTAACAGTAGTCAGTGATAATTGCTTGTACATTTTCTTTGGGAATGATGCAATTTAATGTTTCATACAATGACTTTTTCGTTGCTTTGTATTAGCATTAGTTTTAAATATTCCCTATTTTAAGAAATGAAGTGAACTTGTATACCTAGTCTCCACATAAATGATCTAATTTTGTTACTACCTTGACTCTGATCCATGGAATATTTCCAGTGATGAGGAATGAAACTGGCCTGCCCCTGGCTGTTGTTTCTTCTGTAGACATTCCAGTTGGTGTGAAGAATTTAGTATTAATAGAGTAACATGAACATGGAAATTTCTGTATTGCCAGTAGTTATTGTACTCACTTGAGCCGTAAGAGATAAAGGTTCAAATTCCTGCTGTAATGAAAACGTACCTGGTTAAATGCGCAGAGACAGTTGCCTTATACCTCCAGAAGTCCTCAAGATGACTGTACTGACCCGCTTTCAGCCCTCTTGATCCAAAGCATCATGCCTGAGATGTATTGGGGGTAGATACATTTATCATCAGGCTCCACCAGGGAGATGTGTTCCCACCTTCCCTCACCTCTACTTTGAAAAGTCAGATTTCAGGGCATCCAGCTGCTGCTGTAACACAAGTTTCCACCAGATCACCAGTGTCTTATATTAATTAAATGGTAATTTTAATTAAATGTGTATTAACCAACATAATCTTTTGAAGTTGAGGGAAAGCAGTCATCTCCAGAGGTTGGGGGTAGTTAAATAGCAACTATAAGAACAGCAGGGAGTCCAAAGTAGTGTGTTTACACAAACAGTGGCAAACAAGCGACCTCCAGGCATTAGATACTGTGAAGCTGAAGGTCACAAACACACAGTTTGGAGGTGATGATAGCAACTCTGTCCTTGTTTCCTGGTCTCATTGACCTTGCGATCAGAGCTAGTCTCACTGTATTTCACAGTGTGGTGGCTGGACTTAGGTCACCATGAGTAGGAGTCATCTGGCCAAGTGTTGTCATCTCTGCTGTAAATTTCAAAATTTCAGTTGCTCTCCCTTGGTTGTCTTCATCAACAAAACTCAGAAAATATTGGTAGGGCATGACTATCTTACCCGCAAATAGTCACCTAAAATCAGGCAGATATACTGTATCCTACAAGTTCCTAGATAGTTACATTGGAGATGTTTAAAGTCAGTGGGTGTCACCCCAAACATCAGCAGACGTTCTCAGAATGCCATTGAATTTTCTATAGGCTTTCCAGCAGTTATTTCTTAATCTTTGTAATGGTGCTTTTAAGAGATAAATTTTGTAAAGACTAATGATTCTGTCCTTTAGCCAAAAAAGCATTTTTTTTTTTCAATTACAGTTTTAGAATCAAGTGTCAGGGAAATTCTAGCAATTGACAGTATTGCAGTTAACTAGAATAGAACAGTGTTCCTTTTACAATACAGGCAAAAAATTAATTTTGGCAGTCTGGCAGTCTGCTCACTAATGCATGGAAAGTCTCTCACCTACCTTGGCATGGCGGAAGAAGGGAAGCTGCCACATCTGTTCCATTTTTATGGACTTGATGACTACCGTAATGTGTAAAAAGATGCTTTTAATGGAGTTACTAGATTTAAACTGTTACAATCTTGTGCCTTCCAAGTTCTCTGAAGCTTCTACACAATTAGACCAAAATAGGTTTAAAAATCTCGCCAGATCAGATCTTCCCATCCACACTAGTGGTTGCATTTTTACATCAATTTTGCATCGATTTAAACAATTAGTATCAGGAATAAGGCTGGGTAGAATCAAATCCCTAGTACTAGAATCCTTACAGGAATAGCAAAAATATACAATAGCTTGAAAAGTCAAATAATTTTTTTCAAAGTCTAAGGAAAATAGCACTTGAAAGTCCACTTCAACAGTTTAGCCTTATTGAAGGTCTTTAGACCTACTAGAGATACATCACTTAAATTATAACTTTTTAATGTTTGGTGCTAATGGAAGATGATGGATTGGTGAACTAGGAGAGTGAATCCTCTTTTTGGCCATAAGGAAAGGCTGACAGCAGTGCACACTTCTTGGAAGTGTCATGACAGTGTGCCTTAGACTAACAGATCTGCCCAGATTCTTGCTTATGCAAATAATAACACATATTATAATTAAGTAAACAGCTTGAAATACGTGTTGCTACATTTGAATCCACTCTCAATGCAGAGCAAAAAAAAATTTTAGGAAAATCTTGAACTTGGGAAAATATGGAAAAATATGGGAAAATATGGTCAGAACTTGGAAAGAAGTTGCTCAGAGAGGTTATACAATCTCAACACTGGAGATACTAAATTTTTGATAGAACTAACCCTGAAAAGCCTCTTAAACTTTGAAGTTGGATCTAACTTCAAAGCTGAACCTCCTTTAAATGGAGGTCTGAAGTAGATGACTTCCAGAGGTCCCTTCCAACGTAAGTTATTCTGTGATTCTTATTTACTGGTTTCAGCTTGCATGACCTTACATTCAATGCAATTGTCATGAAATCAGTAAGTTATTTGGAATCTGTGACACTCATTTCATTTAGAAAAGGAAGTGACTCTAAATTTCTATTTATGATTCTGGTGATGAATTCTTGCCTTTAGACATTCCAGATGAAGTTCAACTGTCTCATACCAATTACACGTTTTGTTGTAACAGTGTTAATTAGTCCATGTCTACAACAAATTTCTGCAGCTCCTTGCAGGCTGCCCTTCTTTTCTTGCTTTTGACATTAGCGTAGTAGGTACAACCTGCCAGCTGAGAGCTTCAGGAGCTCCCTTCTGCTGTAATTGCCTAGTCATGGATGAAGGTCTGCTTACACTTTGAGGTGGCGGTAAAACTCTGAGTTTCTACACTAAATTAAAGAATATTTGCTTTCATTATGACATCCTATCAGGGCAGAAGCCGGTATGGAATTACTAAGGAACAGAAGTGAACAGGAACCACTCTTCTCCTTCACCACACACGATGATTACAACCAGTTGTATAAGGCTGTGCTCCTTTCCCCAGGCTCTGTTCTCAATTGCACTAAGGCAAATTCAATTCAGAACATGTGCATTCAGCTCCCACGGTAGTCTCTAGGTGAAATTCAGCAGTAACAAGGGGTTGTGTAAGACTAATTTTGCATGTGAGGTCCTCAGACAACCCAGCAAGTCTGTACTGATTTTGAATTTAATAGGTGTTTAATAGAATACACCATCAATGTGAGAGTTTTGAATGTATAGAATGAAAACCAACTAATGTAACAGTGAACATCAAAACAGGCTTGTCCTACAGTACGATTCACACCAGCTCAGGGGACACTTATTTTGCAAACAAGTTTAATATTGTTCTCATTATTAATGTTGATATTTCATAGAATCATAGAGTTGTTAGGGTTGGAAGGGACCTCAAAGATCAACTAGTTCCAACCCCCCTGCCATGGGTAGGAACACCTCCCCCTAGATCAGGTTGCTCAGAGCCCCATCCAGCCTGGCTTTAAAAACTTCCAGGGATGGGCCTTCCACCACCTCTCTGGGCAACCTGTTCCAGTGTCTCACCACCCTCATGGTGAATAACTTCTTCCTAACGTCCAGTCTGAATTGTCCCACCTCTAGTTTTAATGCGTTCCCTCTAGTCCTACCATTACCCGACATCCTAAAAAGGCCCTCCCCAGCTTTCTTGCAGGTCCCCTTAAGATACTGAAAGGCCACTATAAGGTCTCCTCGGAGCCTTCTTTTCTCCAGCCTGAACAACCCCAACTCTCTCAGTCTGTCCTCACAGGAGAGGTGCTCCAGCCCTCTGATCATCCTCGTGGCCCTTCTCTGGACACATTCCAGCACGTCCATATCTTTCTTGTATTAGGGGCTCCAGAACTGGACGCAGTACTCCAGGTGGGGTTTCATGAAAGTGGAGTAGAGGCCACACTTCTCCTGATGCAGCCCAGGTTACGATTGGCTTTCTGGGCTGCTAGTGCACACTGATGGCTCATGTTGAGCCTCTCGTCTACCAGCACCCCCAAGTCCTTTTCTTCAGGGACTTGCACTTGATTACATCAAAAATTAAATTATTTTAGAGACAGGTAAATACATACAGCATTCATTTAAAGATTAAGATTTCTAAATGTAGATATCTATAGGAAAAGTATGTGTCTAAGGTCCTTTCATAGTCCATGGCGATCTAGTCAATGGAGGCTTGAAAACAACACAGCTGAACAGACTATAGGACACAATTCAGTTAATCTCCCACAGGTACCTGGTATCATTTGAGATGGCCTTAGGCCATCTAAGACTTCTGCATGGGGCTCTTAGACCTAGGACCTACAGGAGACTCATTCTTTTCTGGACTTGCACTAGGAGGCCAGGTTGGATACTAAAAGGCACCTCAAGTGACCTTAAATGCCTAGGTTTACGCAGCAGAAATGAGCTTTCAGTTGATCATAATAATTCTTTTGACTAGACTCAATTCATTTGCCCACATATAGCTATTCTGTCCTCTTTCTGATTCTCCACAGCGATTGAGATACCTTTGGAACTGTCAGACAGGACTCAAGGTTGATATAGGACACTTTCTGGACCTGTAGCTGGAGGCCACACAGCATGGCCTGGGGCATCCAGAGTGGCATCACATCCTATATGATGGAAAATGGGTCAGGTTCTGTTGTCTGCATTCTTTTTCAGAGCAAAATCTTGGAAAAATCTGGATTTATTTGAATTAATGCCTCAATTTTAATAGTCCCCCTTTAATCAGTAACCTCCTTTGTTTATTTTTTCTCCCTTTGAGACAGTGATTGCCATGAAGTGGCGGAAGAAAGAGCAAGGAAGGGAGAAGAGCTGAGACCACTGTGCTGGGAGGGCTGGATGCAGCCCAGCAGCTGCCAGGAGCTGCACTGCTGCTTCTCAGCTCCTTGGAGCAGCCCTGATCTAATGACGGAGCCTCAGACCCTCTGGAGGACTGGAGATCATGGCATTCCTCACATGAGGAAGGGTCCTCCTCCTTTGGGTCATATTTCCTGCACAAGGAGGGAGGGTGACTTCTGGCACTGATCTTCAAAGGGATGGGGGAAGATACAGAGAGGAGTGGGAAATGAGTGTTTCAGGGGGAAAAGCAAAAGTGTCTGAGGGGCAGGTAAGATAGATACGTGAAAATGGTCATAGGAGTCATGCAGTGGTTACCCCTTGGAATAAGACAACAGAGTAAGCTACTGTGGAAAGAGCAGACCGATACCCTGAGATTGCTTTCTCAACCACCTGAATTCCAGTCAACTCTGTCTGCTGTAGCATTTTCACATCTAATTTTCTTTTTTTTTTCTTCTTTAAATTTTATATCTAAGGCATTGGGCAAAGTCACAGTCTCCTCTTCACCTCATCTGACTAAGATTTCTTTAAGCAAAGCGTTCCCTTGCCAAGGACAAGGCTTGGAAGCAGTGAGAGGATGCAACAATTTCCCCCCATGACTGCTGGCCACATGCCCTTGGTGGGTCAGGCCAGTCCATGGCCGTGCTGCTCAGCAGCTGCATTGCTCATGCTGCTCGATTGTGAATCCTCTTGGTGGGGATCCTCAGTAGTTCCTGACACTGGCCAAGATATCTCAAAGGACTTGGGCGTCTTGTTGCCAAGTGGAAACCCAACTTAGGCACCTAAGAATGGGCTCCATGGAGTGACGTTCCTAACTACAGTGACAGGCTGCTTACTAACAGTGAAAAATAAATGTAATGCATTAAAGAGACAGGGGAGCATATTGCAGGAGTAACACTGGAAGACAGTAAAATATCCCAGGACAGTACTGGCACCGCTCACAGTCCTGAAAGAGGAAAGGATGAAGACAAGCTTCTGGAAAAACAGACATACACAGTAGAACAAAATAGACTTCACACTCAGTCTCCCAATCTGAAAAATCGACAGACCTTTTTTGTTCGTTTGTTCGTTTGATTTCTTCTTTAAAAAAACCAAACCCAACAACAAACCAAAAGCTGCTTTTAAAATTTATCTGTAAGAAGTCTGTGGGAACTCACAGCTTTACTCAAACAGGAGAAAAACCAGACAAGTCACCATTCCGGCCACAGAAACACAAACAGTTCACAGTAACTCATGAATGAGCTGAACATGCCAGTAAAACAAGGATTTAAAGTAAGTTTAGTCACAGTGATTCATTGTAGTGTTACGTGTCTTTTTCTCCAAGGCACGCTTTGTAGTCGTTGTGCCTTAGGGGTAAGCATCATCTGATTTTCACCTCTGCCTGCACTGTCAAGCTCTGTACAGGAACCAGTTGCCCTCAGCCTAGATTATAGTCGGTGCAAAGATGCAGGCTCTTGCTGCTGCGATTCAGTGGTCTGATGTTTTAATGTCTACTTTAAGATGAAGTCATTCAGTCTCATTGATTGTTTCCCTCCAGTAACCGTAATGGGTGTCTGGTGTATTTGAGATAAGAAATACATATCTATATTGTCAATACTTCAACTGAAGTTAGCACCTGCTATGCTACTTTGTAGATGTCTATATCACACACAGGATAACTATCGCCTCATTAGTGCTTTTCGTTTGTCCTTTGCTGCAGATGATGAGGGTTGGTCATTGTCTGGCAGCATTAGGCTCCACCCTGCACCCACACTCCTCTTCGTGAGGGCCTCCGGCTCTGGGGGCTGAGATAAGCACCAGCCATGGAGGCTTTTGTGAAATTTAAGCCATCTGAACACGAGCCCTCATGGGCCTGGCAAAATCACAAGGGCATCAGTAGCTATGACTGATCCAGCTTTGATCTGACTTGCCATCTGGGCTCTGGCATGGAGCTCTTACATTGGTGGCGATGCTTTGGATTTGGAGACCACTGCGGTGTCTAGTGTAGCCAAGGAGAGTGACCATCACAGAAGAAAAGACTCACTACAGCTTTGCACCCACAAACATGCCTGCTCCTGTCGACATTTGGCTTTGTTACTCAAACGGTGCCTGCTAGCCTTTCCCTGGCGTGCCACTGAAAGCCTGGCTGATGAGAACCAAGGTTGGTGGGTACCAACACACTGTATCTACCACATCAGTCAGTCTGAAAGATGGTCATTCTTACTTTCCTGCTCCCTCATATCTCATCCCTTGAACTATACGGAGAACAAACCCTATCACTAAATAGTTCCCTAACCTCTCAGAAAGGGTTTCACTGACTAGTACTAAAATACCCAGTGAATAATCATGACAAGGCTTTGACAGCTTTGAGTCCCTCCTCTCTAAGGGCTTAAAAGCACTTCACAAACGTGCAGGGACTCAGACTCTCTCTGATAAGGTCCTGCATCCTGCGGTAAGAACCAAACCACCTTATTGTATTTTGCAGGTGACATCCCTAATGACCAGAAAACAACTCAAGCTCTGTCGATATTATAAGAACGTTTGTTGTTTTATTCTTTTTGGTGGGTACAAAAACCACAGTTTCTTACACAGAACAAGATTATAAATAATATCTGTAACATGAGTGACCCGTAGTCTCTTTTGATTCTACACTGCAGACTGATGACGTACTCTAAACATTTTATCATTTTGTTTCTTGTATTAGACAGATGCAAATCTGTGGAACACGGAATGATGGAACAGAATGAAGGTAACAGCAAACAAGAGGATGACCAACAACTTTTATAAAAAAAAAGTCTCTGAATTTTATTACAGTGATGGCATTTTATATCAATTATTGCAATGAATTGTTCCCTAAGATGGTTAGAAAAAAGAATTGTGTTGTCCTCTACCGAATTTACATCAGTTAAAAAGCAAGCATGTTTCAATATTCCTCTTTTTTCAAAGAAAATGTAAATTATTTCTTTATTTTTTCACAGGATTTACATATTTATTATTTTCTTATCACAGTTTAGTGATTCATTTCTACAGCTGAACAGCTGAGTATTCTTCCATTGTATATATTGATGTTCTGGAGACACAGGTTAGCATGTTCATTGACTTCTATAGCTATTTTTCTCTCTTTGTCAAGACAAAGACCAAAATGTTGTCCTTTCTGACCATGTTCTTCACAGTTTAATGCGCTAAATTGGCAAGTCTTATTAGTTTTAAGTCCACTCAAGTGAAATTTGTTGCTGTTAATACACCCTTCCCAGCCCCCTCCCCCCAACAAAACTAAATTATGAATTTTCCTGATATAAAATCTGAGTTTGGGTTTCCGAGCTGAGCTCATGCACACATTGTTGCTGATGATGTCTGGCGCATTTGGACGTACTTCCCTTTCTCAGCCAAATTATTAGTTCATCAATGACACTCCTATGTCGTTACAGTCTGTGCTGTGTTCCCATCAGTCACCAACACAGTTTGATTAAGGCACTCAATTATTTTTTTGGTTTTTATGGTAGGTCTGATGCAATTACAGCCAATCCTGAACTTTGCCTAATTGCAGTTCCAGTATGCACGGCCTTCGGGCAGTCGGGAGTCAATACGCGTCCGTTTTCTCCCACACTCCCTGTGATGGATAATCTGGCTTTGTTTCTTATGGCTTCAGAAAAGGTAAGCTAGGTTGGAAAAAAAGGAGAAAAGAAGACAGTGTTACAATGTTTCCGTCCTTCAACAAACCAGGACACAGCAAACACCAAAATATTAAATTTTAGACATCTGCATTTTTTCATGTTAAATATAATTAGTTATCAAATAGAATTAATTATTAAATATAATAATAGCAATAATCATAAATATAATACATAGCATTTAAGTCTACTAGGGGAAAAAGACTAGCAATTCTGAGGGTAAATTTCATTACAGTAAATCATTATTGATTTAAATATAAAATCCAAATTTGATCAAGAAATTATCAGAAGAGGCAATACCTTCACCTAAACTGCTTCAAGCTACATTTATATACAGTGACATGAAAATCAAGACCTTTTATGATCCTAAAAGCATTAGCATCTATAAATAAAGTCATGCACAGGTGTTTATAGGCTTAGGCCTTCAACTAGGAATATCAAGATAAAATTTAAGTACTAAAATTGTTTATAAATTGCAATAGCTTTATCAGCTATCTTTATGACAATTCTATGGAATATGCACATATTTAGTATCAGTAAATCCGAAAACTGTCCTCAAATCTCTTTTTTCATATATATACTTTTTCCTACCATTAGAGAATGTGGGAACTTTCAAAGGAAATGTAGTTTATTGAAAGAAAATACAGTTTTCTATAGTTTTCTACATTAATTCTAAATCTTCCACAGGAAGGCTTAAATTTTTGTTACCTCAAAATCTTTACTTTCAGGTAAATCAGAACAAAATATCTTGTTTGGGGACTGACTCAAGGAAAAATTTGGATATGTTAAAAGAAAATAAATTTCTACTTATGCCATCTAACTTTAGTCATCCAAAAATCAGTAACAGCTAAAAGAGCTCTCTCATGTGTAGATAGAAAAAGCCAAGACGACTAGTTGACTAAATGATTTCCAGATGACTAAAATTAGGGAAGTGTCTAAGGTCAACCAATGCGGTAAGGACACGTGGAACAACAGGCGCCCAAACTACGCTATATGTTGAAACAGATTTCAAAGATACCATGTTAAGATACCAATTACTGGGTGATTTATACCAGCAGAAGCTACAGCCTATGCAACTAACTCATATAACTGGTGTGCAGGGATGCAATCTGAAATACCAAGTGGAAAGAGAGACAGGAGGATGCATTCACATAGGAGCAAAGGGATGACAAACATCATAAAATCATTTTATTTGCCTTATTACTGATCTCTGCATTTAGAACTTTGTCCCTCTGAGCCCGGTTTCTCCTTCTGAGGTAGCAGTGAAATCCTGAGCTAGGGTTTGATATGCTGAAGGCAATTTTATACATGAACGTGTGTGTATGGGCATAAGGGAGGTTCCTTAAAAGTCCCAAATGTTTTCACTGCTTCTGGGTGCACTTCTATGAAAATGCACCAGTCTAATATTGCATTGCTATCAGTGGCTCCTTCAAAAAAGAGTTCTCGAAAGTACAGCTGCTGTTGTGACACAGCCGGAGCCTGGATGTAAGAGCAACTTTCCGAATCTGAAACCTCAGCCCTCACAAGCAGCTGAATTCAGGAAAAGGCCTCAGCTTACAGAGGGCGTTATGGCACTCCCCTTACGCTGAAAGACCTTGGCTTTGATAATCATCAATCGCAATGTCCAAAGTCACCCTTTGAAAAGTTTCCCCGCTGCCACAGTACTTTGTGACAGGGACTGTCGCCAAACATATCTTGACCGAATTCAACATATCCAAATAAAAAGGGAGGGAGAGGTAATGAGGGAGTGGGGCCCTGGGCCCACACAGTATCAAAATCCTCAGCTACTCCCCAGCAGCAAATAAAAATCTATGCATTTGCAAAGCACAGACACAATGCGATGTGGTGTAGTTCCACAGAGCGCATGTCCAGAGCCCCATCGCAAACAGATGTCGAGGACTGGTAACTGCCTGCAGAAATGCACAGAACATGTTTTGGTCAATGGCAAGAAAAAACAAAGGTGCTTTAGTTTTGGGGAGGGACGAGAGTCCAAACCAGACTGGAATGCAAACTTGGGTGGAAAAGGTACATCTTACTCCAGGTGTGCTAAATTTCCCAGAAAGTCCTCATTATGTACCACCATCTCTCCATCACTTTGATCACCTATCCATTCGTGGCCATGCAGGGTTTGCCACTGGGAAACCTGAGAGAGAACCCAGATTTATATGGGATATGTGCAACTGTGGTTTTGTAGCTCAGTCTATACAGCTTTCTGGCCATTGCCAACACACTCAGGACAGAAAGACAGTAAAAAGGGATCCACCAAAAAAAAAAAAAAAAAATCAAATAACAAACAGTTTCTCAGCAGCCTTCCACAGAATAACAGAAAAAGCTGCAATAAACTCCTCACAGGAGAGGTTAACAACAGTTCAGCAACACACCACAGAAACGACCCAGACAGTTAACAAAGCCAAGAGGAGCAGGTCAAACTTGTACTCGGGAAGGTGCCATAAAGCCAAGTAACCAGGTGCTGTATTTTAAACTAAGCTATGGGTAATATTTGGCTTAACTGTGCTGTTACAATTTCAGATTTTTGGCCTGGCGGCAGAAACATTTTCAGGAGAGGCTGGGTTGAGAGGGAAAAGTCTTAGTATTTACTGTGACTATTACTCAAATTGTGAAGGTGTCTGTGCAGTAAGTGTATGCAGTTAATAGTGATAATGCATTTGTCATTAGTTTTGATTAAAGTAGTTGTGGAATTCATCGAGTGAAAACACTGACTGTGCTGTTCCTACTGGGAAATGGGAATTTAGAAAACTGATATCTTCAGTCTATATAATACAAATATCCTACCCTGTGGGGGTTCTTTTGTTGTTCAGGCTCCTCCAGTACCTGGGTCACATGGAAGTGTCTTTGGCACAAATATTTAAGATGAACTTTTAATGAATTTTTCTATCTTGAATATGAAATTGGAAGTGTACAAGTCAAAATAAGCACATTACACATTTACTGAGCCATCCTGTAGCACTTCACCTTTTTTTTTTTTGTAATTAATGTCATAATTTTTTCATTCCTTTTTCGTAGTTTTGTAATTAGTTTCATTAATTATAAACAACAGCATAGGATGGGAGAGCAAGAGAAGGCAGCTGAACTGGAAGCTGGCTCATGAGCTTTATGGCCCATTGAGAAGGCTACGGAGAGGCAGTGGTGGCTGGCTGGATACTGGGACAATCTCTTCGAAAGCCTCTGGGTTGGGGGTGAGGAACTCAGTGGGGCTGAGTTCCCTACAGCAGCGGGAGAGGGGGCTGTGAGTCTCTGCACTGTTCTCAGGGCATCAGCTCAATGGGTCTACTAAGGGCTCACTACTGATATACACAAAAATGTTAAACTGCTGCTGGGGGGAAGAGGAAGGGATTGTTTCCTACTTAAAGAGAAATTCTTTCCCTGCCATCGTCAGATTCAATAGCCTCTCGTGCCATCTGAGTGCCTTTATCCCATGCATACAGCCTGGTCCTTTATCATACAGACTAGTCCTTTATAATACAGACTAGCCCACACATACAGACTAGTTCCACATTTTCATTTTCTGCCGCCTCCCAGGCAGGTGAATTTCCCTGAGGCAACTCACTTTTGACTGGATTAAACTACAAGAAAAACATGGCAATGAATATTAACTGTCAAGTGGGTTATTTAAGCTATTTCATATTAGTTTAAAAAAAATCTACTATTAAAACTATTTGATGTTAGATTAAAAAGTCAGCGTATTGGTTACTCATGCAGGTTAGAATCATCAAGCATCTTTCCATATGAGCAAGTTTTAGTCCCAATACGATCCCTTTACTCCTTGGATGAATAAACGTACCAAAGGTTTTGAAATGCATGACAGACATATTTCTGCAGAAATATGTGTAACCAGGGTTGTGGGCTCTGTACTGCTGGCAGCTGACAGGGGTTTGTGACCAGCACGACTATGAACAGATGGCACAGTCGCCCTGAGCAGAGCACAGCACACAGGTAACCCCTCGCTGCCTGCATGGCCAGGTATTGCCAGGAGAGGATGACTGGACTTTGGCAGTGTTCCACATATAAGCATATAAGCGTTTTTATAGGAAGTTCACGTGCTGAAATTTCTCAGGTAAATATTACGGCAAATAAGTAGAATAAAGAATTTCAGAAGTCTATAAAGATTTGCTCAAAATCCTAGCTATTTCTATTTTCTTTTTTTTGGTGAATTTTTAAATGCCTGCACCCTAAAATGTTTTTAAGAGATTACTGGAAGTTTTGACTGACCCAAACAAGAATTTCAATAAAATAAAATGCAACATGGGCATTTTTTATATATTTTTTTCCTGTAAGAATTCATCTCTATATTGCAACAAGTCCAACAAAAACCCAGACCTTAGAGAAAGGTACTTATGATCTTTCCTTAAAAAATAAAACTTAGTTAGCCCTAATTTTTATTTCAAGGAAACAGTAAGGCAAAACTAAATTCTACAGGTATAATCATAGTGTTTGTTGCACTGGAATCACAGAGCTGGGTGGGAACTCAAGGGACTGTCAAGTCATGCCATGCTTAGCCACTTTGGGTCAGGTCAGTATTTGAATGAAAGCCCTGGCTTTTGGTTTGCTTTCTTTAAGACTATGTTTTTGATGCATTGCACCCTGTAAACTTGATACGGAACATGTTTTCTGGGACTCTTAGTTTTATACCAGCCTGGGAACACTCTCATTTATGGGCGCATCACTAAAGAATTTAAAGGAAAGGAAAGAGATGTCTTCATTTGCATTTTGCACAATTACTTGCACAGGATTATTTCTTTTTAAGACCTTTTTTACTGACAGGAGGCAGTGAACTTGGGAGATGAACATTAGCATCTGGAAGTCCTGATTCCCAGTTCATAGCAATTAATACTGGCCTATATGGTTGGAGTCCCCCGACATCTACTATACCTCACATTTTCACTAGTGAACAAAGCGGACAGCTAAGAATTTTTTTTTTTTTTCACATGGGGAAATTGGGCAGGTCTGTTACAATTAAAATATACCCAGGGTCGTGACTTTGTGTAGAACAGCGAACAAAAGAAAACTACACAGTGACAGTACGTTTGGGATAGTTTCCCAGCCAGCGTATGCCAAGCCCCCTCCCTCGCCCCCCGAGAACCCACCTATTCCTTGCAGCGCTCCAGCTAGCATGCTCAAACACCATTCTCTGCTCACTCTGTGTTTGCTCTGTACTGTATGGTTCGGTATTGTACCGGCTGTGCCTTTAGACTGTAAGCTCCTCGGGACAGGGACCTGTTATGTGTTTGGCACACTTCACCTATTGTACAGCGCCGTGTACTCCAGCGCTATATAAATAATAAATAAAAAATAATAATTGTATCTCCAGTTGTTTCCTCTAAAATTTTTTTTTTTAGGCGGCAACATAAAAATTATATTCTTCATCTCATTTCCTTAAATTTTTGTTTCCTACTTCCACTGTAGGGATGGCTCAGTGATTTCAGGAAAACGTAGCTCAAGCTTTTTGTTAACACAGGAGACTCGTGGCTTGCTATTTGCAAGGGCAAGGGAGCTCTAGGTAGCACGGAAGAGCAGGGTCCTAGCTGCACCTTTGCTTATAAAGCAGCCAGTACAGCTTGGGAGCTATGTAAAAGCTGTATTTAGAAGCTCAAATTGCTGCTACGTGCCGTTTCCAAAGGTCAGAGAGTTGATTTGACTAATGATTAGTTGGTAAGATACTCACTGCACAGACGAGAACAAGTACATTAGTAAACCATCCCTGCACGCCTACCCAGGGGAACTGTGCAGGACGCAGCTCGGCAGCATCAGCGGTTCAGTCTTGACTTCACCGCGTCAACATCTAAAATACACTAGCCCTGAGCTAGGTAAGGGGGTACGTTACTGAAAGCCGAGGATGATAATCAAGGCCTATTCACTGGTTAGTGACTTTTTGTGGTTATTATAGCGGGCAAAAGTTGACCTGAAGTAGGATATTGTGAAAAAAAAATGCCACACAATTAGCATAAAACATGTACCAAAGGGAGGGTGAAGGAATGGGGTGGGGAGGAGGGAGAGAAGGTAAAACAACATTTAGACTTCTTGTAACAGTGGCTTGTCTTCCGTTAAGTTAACTATGGTTCAGTGACATTGCCTATCCTAAATCTTGATTATAATGAGGTCCCAGTTAGGGCCAACATTGAATAATAAAGGCTTACAGAAATTTGTCACTAGCAGAGTGCAAACCTTTAAGGAAATAGACTGGCCAATCGAGTAATTAAACACTGGCCTTCTGAATATATATTTTACGATTTCAAATAGTTGTCATCTCCCAATTGATTCGACAACATCGAGTTGTTAAAAATATATTTTTTACGTTAAAAATTCCTTGCAATGCAGATGTCTATTAGCAACATATAATAGTATACTGTACATCTGCAGCCAAAAAAACTGAACCACTTTGCACTGAAGTTTTCCAAAATATAAAGCTCTGTTCAGAAGCAAGCACCACTAGACAGACATGTCACAACACTGCGTTACAAGATGCATCACCCACTCACTGTAGTAGGCCCTAAGTCCTACCCCTAAATTTTAATACTTTCGGTTCCATATACGTTGTAACCTTCTCTATAAGTTGCTAAATTCTGGGTATTCTGCGAGGAAGTTGGGTTAAAAGTCTGTGCACTCTTTGCCACCTTCATTCGTTTCGCCTCTGCCCTGGACTTGTAACAGAACTCTATCAAAGCCACCAGCATTGCCAAGCCCAAGCCTCCAACCAGAATGTAGAAGACTCCAGCAACGTTGCTGAGACTCAAGGCACTCGTCTTGTCCTGGGGAAACAGAAGCGACACAGTTAACCCCGGAAACCAGACCCACGGGAGCACAAGCTACACATTAAAACGTTGGAAATAGAAATAAATAACAAAGGTTATCTGAAATTAAACGACTGTTGTTTACATACTTCTCACAAAATTTGACCTATCTGGATCTATAAAATATATTTTAAGCACCTAATTTTCCTGGTCGGCATAATAAATACTATAAGTATGTTGCCAACATATCAGGATGTCATTGCTTGCTTACTGCAAAGCATTACTTCCACGAAGTGGAGAATTAAATGATGACATGTCTAGCTCTCTTTAGGGGACATTTTAGCACTGATACAAAACTGCATTTACGTAAAGCTCTTTAAAAGCTTTGAAATCCAGAAATCCATTTACATCAGACAAGACTCTGCTTGATCTTTACGAAAACAGTAGTTGTATTCATGGTAGGCATTGCTGTTAATTTAGAAGATCCAGACTGAGTTTCTAATAATAGGTGAAAATAACATGTGAGGCTTAAGTTATTTCTTTGAGCAAACACTTCCTTTGAAAGTGCACACTGTACCATACACATCATGATATATTGCCTCTTACCGATTATTGTATTTTGTTTTATTACAGATACAGTTCTGGAACATGCCCATGGACTACTAAGGATCAGTAATAGTATAATTCTATATAGCAGTTTCTGAAATCTTACACATTATTTATAATTTAGACAACAATCAGAACTTTCTTTAGCAAATTATTAAATATGCATAATTTTATAAACTATCACCTTCTTGGACGTACTGTAGTAAATAACTATTCTACATTTCTGTATACTTCACTGCCTAGTTATGAATCATAATTTTTGATTTTAAATCCATCTGGATTTTTAGCACAGTTCTCAAGGAACTCTCTCAGGATTGACTTCCATATACTACATTGTCCGCCTTAAGATACTTATAAAGCTTTATTCTTACGCAGACTATATAATCTTTACCTAAAGTAAGGAGAGTACTTAACTTCCGATTGTAATCTCTATGAAATTTTAACTTACGAAGTATGCAGAACATTTGGATGTTTAATTTAAAGAGGCACTATTTATTGTGCAAGCCGTAGATTAGCACAGTAACAATTCCTACGGACATACAGAGGTGCTTGGGGCTTATAGCTGGGTTCTGCTTTGTCTGTCTCTCTTTTTAGCTGGCTAAGAGAACTCTGAGTATCTCGGAGCTGACTCTGTTCCTCTGGCGGCAATTGCTAACACGGTGCTTGCAAACAAGGAGGAGGCAGGACTGAGGAAGACCTGTGGTGGGTGGAGGGTTTCTCAGCTGTCACTTACAGGTGCTCTGCCATCCTCTTAACTGCTTTTCACTCGTTCCTCCAAAGGACTTGCCAGAAAAAGCAAAATGTGTTGGCAGTTTGTTTTCCAGATTAATTTCACCCCCTATCCAGCAGGTATGCAGCAAGCGGTGGCTGCCCATCACGCTTTCCTTTTAGCTCTGGACAGCACATGCTGGCACGGGGACAGGCAATGTGAAGAAATTTCAGACTCCCTAAATAAAGGGCTGGCACTGACTGTGGTGCTTCCCAGACATCAGAAAATACCCGCTTCGGTGTTTGTCCCCAAATAGACAGAAATTGAGAAGGCTTCACTCCCTGGAGCTGTCAGGATTACTGTTTGGGAAAGGACTAGGGTAAACACTGGAAGCTGTAGAAAGCTATTAATTATCAAAGCCTTTCACTTCAAAGCTCAAGTTAAGTCTTCCTTAGCTCCTCAAGGAGCCAGGGATCTTCGCAAAGGGAGACAGGCACAGCCACCCTGGGCGGCGATGAAAGGCAATCCTTCCCGCTAGCATTTCTCCTTTTACGAAAACTGCTGAGGGAGGCCAGCTCCGAAAGGAGAAGGCGTGAAGGGACATTTCCCAGGTAGTCAACAGGGAAAGTCCATCCCTCCTAGGCAGCAAGGAAACAACAAACCCAACCTGCCTCCCCCAGAATCAAAAAACTGCCTTGTAACTCTTCAACAGATGCCCTGAATGTGTAGGACGATGTTTGGTGATTTATATCACTGAAGACTTTAAAGACCAATAGTGCTTCTTTAAATTAAAGTGTAACCCCATCAAGATGGGGCAAAGCCGATTCGTTCTGAGTCTACAGCTGCTTATTTTATTTCTAAGCCATTTTGTTTATTACTTCCTTTACTGCTTTGTGAACACGATAGTAGGTCCCGAACTGCAGCGACTGACCTTACTTCCAGAGTCCTTGGGTCCACATTCACCTTTATCGTACCACCATTTGTTTTTCAGCTTGTCTAAGACGCCTGCCTCACTGAGTTTCAAAACGGCAAGGTTTACAGGAGTTCTTCACGTGGAAAATAACATAAATAACATTATATATGTTATTTTATGTTATTCAAGTAAAACTACATAGAATCGCATTGCAAAGTGACAGAGCAGAGGCCACAGTGGGTGCTATGTCATGTACTGTTGGCCCAGGTTTAGAGACAGACATACGACCGGGACCTGCTCCATCGCTTTAGGTAACAGGCACATACTGCTGGGGAAAATTTGTAAATAAATAGTATGCAATTACTGTGAACCCAAAACTATTGGCTTAGGCACATTAACAACATACCCTTCAGCGACATATATAATACAACTGGATATATGACTTACGCAACAGATTCATTTGTGTTCCTTGCTTTCAATCTGTTTTCAGTTGGTATGCATACAAACTAATAATACGACTTGGCTACAGCTATTTCATTTACTGCCCTCAAAATTACGCTGGCAAGAGAAAGGAGATGCTTCGTGCAGCTTGCTGCCTGTAACCACTTGGCAGAGACCTGTAACTGCCCCGCGCGCCGAATGCCGTGGGCGCCAGCAGATCTGCAGGCTGAGAGCTCAGGGGGAGAGCTGTGGTGCCCTTATCCTCAGCTAAGAAGAAGAAGGTGACAGTCAGTCTTTCATTTTAATTTCCTGTTTCAACATTATGTTCAAATTCCAAGTTTTCCCTCAAATGTCACTTATTCAAATGAGTCTTTCAGGGGTCCCAGGCTGAGGATAAATTACTACTCAGAATATCTTCTCTGACTTGTGGTATTTGCTGTGGGTGACACAATGGAATTTAATATTGAGATGAAACCCTATCTGATGCCTCAAAGTCATGAACCACTATGAGTTTCCACTGAAGTTACTTAAACTCAGTGAATAATTTCAAAGTATTATGGTAATGCCTCCCTTCATGCAGTTGTACCAGTTTATTTTCTAAAACCCTGATTAACAGACTTATTTTATGTACTTTCTGCTTTGAATCACTGACTTTCCAATTCTTAATGTGGTAGGCATATAGATATCTATTTATGTGCAAGTGTGCTTGAAAATACAACATATATCAGAGAAGGAGGTAGATAAAAATGGCATGGGATGGATGGCCTTCTGGTGATGTCAAACAAGATAAGACCTGATCCTGTGTGTGCCAGCAGATTCCTACGGGAAAATTAACGTCTCATAATACAACATAATCCATACATTGCTAAAATGGTAACTCCCTAATTCAGGGCTTAATAAATAAATAAATAAATAAACCAGTGCAAGCATTAATTAGTAACTGTAACTGAACCTACTAAAATAATTACTATAAAAGAGAAAGGGGGGGTTGTAGTTACACTCTACAACTGCTTTAACTGAAAATCAAAGAATGCTTACGTATGGATATATTTGTGCAGGTTTGTATATATATAGTAAATATACATGTCACAGCTCCTGAACCATGCATGCTACTCTTAGCTTTAGGGATCTTGTCTTTCCATACATTCTGATTACTCTTTCTGTGTGTATATATATACACATAAAGTAGAGGGGATTCACCCCACCTCAGTTTTTTCCACCCAGAAGCTAAGCCCCAAGCTTGGCTGCCTGTCTAGGCTTCCCTGTAGTTAAAAGAAAAAGATCAGTACCTCCAAAAGATGGGCTTAGATACCAGTTTTAGCAAAGGATGAAGCATACTGTCGAGATGCCTGTCCCTGTTTACTACAGAGGAAGTCTCTGTGCCTCAGAGAAATGACAATTTTTGACAGCTACAGTTGGGTGAGAGGATTCCCAGGTGCTCTCAGGTGATCCCTTTAAGAAAAGGGAATGCTTCATCTGCTTTCCAGATCCCACACATTTAATTGATATGGGATACTCTGCTTCTAGAACAGAAAACACCTATTTCTTCATCTTTTTCAGTATTCAAACTTACATTTTGTCTCCAGGCTTCCTGGGAGCAGGTTATGCAGGTTGATAGCAGAATATGAGAGTCCCACAACTGTGAAATGAGTGGGTAGCAGTTTGGGATGCTGGCAAGTTGCCTGTCAGTGTGTTCCTCTATTTGCTTCTAGTACAAGTGTGAAATAATTAATATTATTTGGATAGCCATCATCTGCAACATGTCATGCATTGACACTGAGCCACATTTCAGTGCTCCTAAATCCCATCAGTGTAACGGGGCTGGTTATGGCAAAGATAAGGGACATCCAGGTATTGTTCTCACATGGAAAATCAGGAGCCCGTGGAGTTGTTGCAGATTAAACTAATTGAAGTGATAATTAGGACTCTAGATGAACTATCAAGACCAGCAGCAAGCTGGGACAACAGATGTCTCCTACTCTTTTGCTTGTTTTTTCAGCACTAACGGTTTAGATTTATAAAGCCTGATACAGGCAGGGATTTTTTCTTCTTTGCAGCTGTAGCTCCTTTAATGTCATGCTTTCTGCATCGTCTCTGCGAGGGAGCTCTCAGGTTTTCCTTTGGGAAAAGCAATCAATTTCATGCTTCAAATTGCCATGCGATCTTCAATATATAACTGAACGCAATGGCAATGGCCAGCACAGTTGAGGCAATTCCCACTTTTCACTGAAATACACACATGATGTGTCCGAGGCCAGGCCTTTGTTTCTCCTCTCTGCTACCATCCTTTACATCTCCCCTCAGAGAGTCCTAGCTGTTACGAGGGACAGGGACTCTGAGCTAAATTTAAAAATATTTTATGCTTTCAGAATAGGATTTTTGTCCCACTACNCCCCATCTCTCTCCAACCTCCTTTCAGGTAGTTGTAGAGGGTGAGAAGGTCTCCCCTCAGCCTCCTCTTCTCCAGGCTGAACAACCCCAGCTCCCTCAGTCGTTCCTCATAAGGTTTGTCCTCCAGACCCCTCACCAGCTTTGTAGCCCTCCTCTGGACACGCTCCAGAACCTCAACGTCCTTCTTGTAGTGAGGGGCCCAAATCAGCCAGCTGCGATGGGAACAAGAACAAGAAGAAGCCCAGACTGAGGGCATCCAGAGTGGAAAAGAAATGTTTTTGCTTATGCTTTTCAGAACAGCAACATATACCTGTTTGCAATCACAGTGACTGCAAATGTGAATTTTCATGTATTTTAAGCNTTTTTTTTTTTTTTTTAGTAGGAGATTTTCAACAGCTCCTATGGGAGATGAATCCCAGATCACCTTGACTTTCACAGCAAGTGGCTTATCTAGGCGTCTTTCCTCTCTTTGAAAATCTCCTCTCCAAAAGAGCATCACTTTGACAGTGTCAGTCACAAACTCGGAGGCGACAGCTTGCTACCACACTGCTTACACAAATGGTTGGTGAATGCCCCCCCGATATTAAGGGGGGCAGAAATTAAAAATCAGTACGGTCTGCTGTACATAAGGAAGAGCAACGCACGTAAGTCATATACAGAGGATAAATCCAGCATTTAGAATTAAATTTCCTATCAAGTTCAGCCTTGCATATTCAATATTATAATGGAAAAATACTATAGATTTTTTCAAGTTGTTTAGTGATTCCTGAATTCCTAATATTGGGCTAAAACTTCAACTAGAGTAAACTGGCAGCATTTGTAAAAATCAGTGCAGTTTTTCCAATGCACAGCTGCCGAGAATCTCCCTTGGTATATATAAATAGGATCCATCAGCCTTAAATGCAGGTAAGGATAATATATGAAAAATAATATAAATATATGGAGAAGAATGTGTTCCATGTGGCTACAGTGCAAATCTTCTGTGTGACAGCACAGGAGACCCTATTCTTCACCCACATGCTGAAGTCAGTGGTGGCCTGGGTGCAGGGACACTGGTTTCCTACCTTTTCATCATGTTCTCAGCCCTTCTACCTCCGCTCTCAGCTTCTTAGTCATTTCCTCCTATCCTGTCATCAGTCACTTGCTGTTGGAAGGGCTGATTTTTAAGAGCCTCGGGCTGGATCTTGTGCCAGCAACATCAGCAGAATCACGGTGCCTTAAAATGCCATTAATGATGTTCTGACTTAGTTGTGTTCAGGACAACAAATGGGCAGTTACAGCATTTAAATTACAATACTGAGTGATTCTGAAACCAATACAGAATTTTGGTAGACAGGGATTTTAAAAATGCAGTCACAAGTATGCTTTAGGAGCATTTTCATTACCCACTCATGGCTGAGCCATTAATTAAGTGTAAGGTCAGTCTCATCCGCTGAATGAAAAACAAGGGCCACTGGGCTCTCCTGAGGGCTGCCAGCAGAGACCGGAGGAGAGCTCCATCAGCACAGCTTCCTTCCACTCATGCTTTTATAAAAATAATGGAGCAGAGGGGCAGACACCGTGTTTAAATGCCTTCCCGTGCACCACATGAAATGATGATGGCAAACAGCTAAGATTTGGGGTAATACTTTCAAAAGCACTCAAAACAGTTGGGGACCCCAGGTTTATCTTCAAGCATGACTTAAATACTGAGGGCACCAAACCACGGGTGGTTCATGCAGGGCAACTCTCTGAACCAGCCTTCTGAATTTTGGAAGATTGTTCCTTAAAGGGAACAATGAATGGGAAGGCTAGAGATGAGGCAGAGAATGGAGGTAGAAGAAATCTTGTTTCACAGAGCAACAGAAACCTTTGGAGAACTGCTGAGCTCTCGTGAAACTCCCCGATTTCTGTAGTCCTTTGTACTACCATGATGGGTTATTCTGGGTCTAGACTCTCATATTCTGACTAGTGAATCTCAAATAGAAACAGCACCGTTATCAGTCCAGTCTCAGGTGCTGTATTTCTTTTAGGAGTCGAGGATGTTCTTATTCTCGTTCATGACAGTAGGAAGCCCTGTAATTTGGACTGGAACTGCTAACAAAGCTCAGGGTTTCTTCTTTTTAAATTCATACAATGAAGCAAAGTATTAGCTAGAGATGCTGAAGAGCTTAGTTCAGGACTTGCTGGTAGCTGTCGGTTTACAACAACAGTGCATGGTATCCTGGTTATTCCACTAATGATCATTTATTAGCATATAAAATTAAAATATTTAGAGGCCCATTAATTCAGTAGAAAGGGTCTTATTGACGTTAATTGATCAGATCCTACAAGACTGAACAAGGAAATGGATTTCGTAGATGATAAATGGCTAACTAACACTTTTGGGAGGAACTAACACTTTTGAGAGTAGCTGTAGTTTAAGAAACAAGACCAGATGCTGCTTGCAATGCAGAATTTGAGAAATAAGGTAATGCCCGCTCATCCCCATGATGTGCCTGGTCCTACTGAATGTGGGCAGTGCGGGCACAGGATGGACCTGGGTCTGCCCAGAGGCACTGGCAATCCCTGCTCACTCTGCTGTGCCTGGGAAAAGGTGTGGCAAGAAACAGGCCTGAGGTCTGATGAATGCTCCTGGCAGGCCGTATATAGTCCTAGGGCCACAGGTTGAGCTCCATCGTGTTACCCATCCTTTGCTAACACTGCTTTGCCCACCATATTTTCTACCGCACCCTGAACTGCCTGTGTCACCTGTTTTTCATTTTCATTGGCAACGTGTTCCTTCCTCCCTTCTGCATTCAGAGACCCTCCCTGTTCCTCCCTGGACTGCACTCCTTGCCGTAATTCCCTATTCCCCCTCTCCTCCTTTTTCTGTCACTTGCCATCACACCTAACTTGCTCCTTCAGCACTCCCAGCCCTCTCCTCCTTGAGGCCCTGCCCGTCCCTCTGCCGTGAGCTCTTCCCTTTCCCTCCTTTGTGACTCAAAGCACCAGTGGCTGGTAATCAGGGAAAGTAAGTTAAAAGCATCCTTAGTTTGCTATCTAGCTTTTACCTCACCTTTCAACCACAGCAGGTTTGCGAGGAGTGCATTTTAAGAAAATGGAGGTATTCTAACGATGTGACTCCCTGCCTGTGACATTTTAAAAAATAAATAAACACCCCTCCCCCAATAACGGAAAATTTCAGGCTTGGGTGGAGCATATAATAGTAGCAACATGGGAGATTTATGGTTCACTTGTAAACTCTCTTACAAGAAGTTGGTGTCTGCTCCACTTGCAGGTAAGTGCTATTAGGTCTAATATGTCTGAGCACTTTGGAAGAGAAAATAGAGACCACCTTTGCCACTGTGACTGCTGGCGAGCAGAGCGGTGGGGGAAAAACAGGTAGAGCAGCAGGATCGAGGGTAAAGTGAAGAGGATTAGGAGACCAGTTCTGGGTGAGTGCAGAACAGCCCAAGGGATGGTCCCTGAGGCCAGGACACAGCATGAAAGAGCAGGAGGACTAAAGAAGGAGAGAAAATAGTAAGAAAAAATGTATGTAGGCAACTGTAAAGAAAGCTATAAACTGTGTATGACAAATCAGTCAAATTTAATCATCGATATCTGACTAGCTCTGTGCCTGCACGGTTACCTATGCCACATTCTCTAATATATTGTTCACACACAAGCACATAAATAAATATTATTACATGCTACCTGGCATTTTTTTAATATCTTCATCCTCCCCCACCTCTACATCTTCTACATCCACATCTTCGCTTCTTTTCAGCACAAGGCAGTTTCCCAAAAGAAAGCTGTGGGGAGGCAAGGAAGTAGTGGCACTGGCCACGTGGAAGATATGGAAATGCAAGGAGAATAACAAGCTGTCACCACCTCAGCCTAAAATCCAGCCTAAAATTCCCGCCTAATAAATTCTGCCTAGGGACCCACTGTGGATTTCAGTTTGCTGGTAAGATATGATAAAATGTCAGGGTGAAGATATTTTAGCGGAAATTTGCCCTCCTATTTTGGATCCTCATGTGAAAATTGTTATGTGCACTGGTATTGCTTGTATCAATAGTGGCTCCCTGAGCCTGGACCATGCATTAGATTATTGCTATGAGGCAGTCACACCGATTTGCAGCCTTTTCCTTTAGTGTCACTGAAAAATTATTTTGGCTACTACATTATAGTACAAAGTAAGTCTGAGCTGGTATTGGCTCCTGAAGTTTTCAAACTGCTTGTTCACACGAGCAAGAAGATGCAGCTTTCTGAAAACTGGTGATAGATCTCACAGCAGAGATTGGTTTTGGGTTCCCCTTAGGTGCTTAAACAAATGCAAATATTTTTGCTTTGACAGTAATTGCATACACCTAGATTTCAACTGCAGGTACCAGCAGTGTTGTGCTACTGGTGAAGCTGTTTCGTCGCAGGTAAAACCCCAGCAGATGCACCTATTACTTTACATACTGTTTACCCGCTTTTGGTGACATTGAGGCTAACCTTGGAGTCACCTCCCCCGCTGCCACATTCTCCTTTGTCGTACCACCATTTGTTTTTCAATTTGTCCAAGAGGCCTTGTTCATTCAGTTTTAAAACTGCGAGGTTAACAGCATTTCTTGAAACGATAAAACATATTTTGTAAGAAACTGCACAGCTGTTAAGGTGTTAGAAGGAATGAGGACTTAAGCTGTTTATAAGCTTGATCCACACACTAAATAAACCTCTCATTTCCATATTTCAAAGCCCTTGGCAGCACAAATAATTGTAGTTATTTTCAGATGTGAAAAATGTGTTTCCAGTGTGGAAATGATTTTCAGAATGGCTTGGATTTTAACAAGAAAATTCTATCAACCAACCAAAACAATTTTTGCAAAATGACGATAAAACTCTGCCTGGAATTATAAATGATTTACACAGATTTGTTTGGATTTACCTTTAGAGTATCTGTTTAGTGTGGGCCCAGGATAATTTTTCAAGTAGATGGGAAAAAGTATTCCCATACACTAAAGAAGCAAGATCCAGGCGGCCCCTATGCTGGATGCGGCCAGTCACTGTGTCCCACACAGTTTGATGTACAGCACACCACAGTGATCCCGCACAAGCTGAGGGCTGAGGCTGCAGAAACAGGCAGCGTGAGGCGCAGCTGAAAAGAAGCACTAACAGCTTGCACGCTGACCATGATGCTGCCTAGAGAAAGTCAACAGGAAACAAGGCACGAAGAGGTGCCGGGAGTCCTGCCCATCTGAAGCCTCATCGCCGGCTGTAGGCACATCTGTCCATTGGGGATGCAGACTCTAGAGGAGTCCAGCAAAGTAGAGGCTCAGCTGAAATGCAAGACCTGAGGTCTAGCTTAGTGCCTTGACATCGGGGACTCCCCTGCTATCCTGGAAGAGAGCTCTGTCTCCCAGCCTGAAGGATACCTGCAGTGTCGGGGAGGAAGGCAGTGGTGGAGGGCATCGTCTCTGGGGAAACATGGAGACCGTGCAGCCAAGCAGAAGCTCAAGACCTGGGAAGACCAAACCCAGCGCATTCACTGGGTGCTGAGATACCAGCAGGTTGTTGGGATGTCCTGAGGACTTCTCCCTGCAGGGTTTATACATGTTATGCTACCACTGGATGAAAGACGAATACTGCATTGCTAGCAGCACAGTGGCGCAGGCACAACAGATGGAAAGGGGCTCCGTGAACCTGGTGTCCTCCCTCTCATGCTTAAGTGCTCTTTTTTCAGATGAGAGAAACACCTGAGAGACTTTGGATCTGTGCAGGCAGAGGAGGGTTGCCAACACAAAGGCTAAAGCACAGAATCACTGCTTCTCTATGAACTCAAGGCTGCTGGGAGTGCACGGAAACTCAGGAAAGAAAGGGACACAGCTTCATCACCTGAGGAACCTTGGCACTTGCTTAAGTGTATGAATTCCTACCTTTATTACTAAAAGCCTCAACAGTCATGTACCCTATTGGTACACGACTACATCAATATTTATTCGTAATTCATAATAATAAACTCTTCCTCCTGTTCAGAGGTCCCTAGTGCATCCATACCTATCAGACACGAACACTCTTTCTGGTGGATGTCTGCCCAGGCTTGCTTGCCCATCTGCAGAGGCATGTGGAACAGTGGCATCATATCCTTGAAGCACCATTCATCTCCAAAGGGAGAGAAGTATCTGTGAGATGCCAAGTAGCTTTCAGTGACAATATGCTGTTGAGAAAGATGGAATTTCTCTCTCTGAATTTCTTTAATGCTCTCAAGACCTGTCTGTCAGGGCTGAGTGGGTTTTGGCAAGGGCTACGTCTGTCAATGGCATCTTCCCCTCATTGATTATGAGAGGATGCAACACCTTCAAAGCACTTGGAGAAGGGCTGGGGAATAGAGATCCTCTGGTGACAGGGCTCCATCAGATCTTATGGAACCAGGCTTGTGATGCATCCTCTCTAGAGACGGCTGGCCTCTGGTCCCTGGGGGTCCCTTCTGGCCTTAGAATGGAAATTTGTCTCTCACTCATTACGAGAGATATCTTCCTGTCAGACAGGCACAGACAATGGTATTTAAAGGCTTATGGAGCATTCCTTACAACATTGACCCTGTTTAGGGGAACATGCCTTCATCGTCTTCTGGTAACAGCTTTTTCATATAGCTCCTGCTGGGACTGAGACAGGTCTTTGCTGGCTGGTCATGAAATTTGGAAACCGCTTGTGTGTAGATCTGACTTTACCTAGCTTCACTGTAGTTACATTTATAAGAGATTTTCAGTCCAGATAAAGTAATTGCTTGTCTGTCTCTGAAAGCGAAAATTAGAACTGCAGGCTGTAGTGGGAGTGATAACAGACTGCTCGTTGTGGATCTTTGCGGATAAAGCTTTAAGGGGAATTTAACAGCCAGGCTGACAAATGTGATTTTGTATAAGGGCTCTAATTATGGTTCACGCTCCAGAGGGAGAGGAGCAATTGCAAAATTGGAATGAAATTGTTCATTTGTCCCTTTTGTTCTTGGAAGCAATTGCTTTTGAACCACTCATATTTACTACAGATTTTTCCTACTCAGCTTTTAGTTACGAAGCCCATGCTTTTAGCCTGCTTGCTCCATTCAGAAAGGTAAGTGTGGCCAGTCTTGCCACTTCACAGACAAACTTCCAGCATGCAAAATGTAAATTTTGCCTTTGTAAGGACATTGGGACTGAGCCATTGGTGAAAGACGATCCTAGAAACACTATTTCTTTGATGCTGAGCAACATTACTTATTCTGAAAATGGCTTAGATAAAGAGCTTGAGCCTGCTGTCTACAAAGTCAATGTCAAAACTCCTTCTCCCTTCAACAGGAACCAAACCAAGGTCTAATTTAATGCTGCTGTATCTAATTGTCACAGTGGGTAGCAGTGACATAAACAGCTGCTTTGACAGTGCTACAGATGCAGGCAGGAGTGATCACTCCGATGAAAAACGAACTGTATCTCAAGGAATATCACTAGCCCTCAATTCAATGAGCCACTTAAGCACAGTCTTATTTTTAAGCAGATGGGAAGCCCTATTAATCAGTCTATCTGTAAAAACATCTTCACACTATTTCCTCTAAGCTGTAGTCTCTCAAGTACGAACACTAAAGCTCACTGAATTAGACAAAGTCCTTATGCTAAAATCCTTAGAAATCCTTTTTCTTCCCCCAATCTTTATCTTATCTTGGATGAAGATATTACCTGCTAACTTACAACATTTTTTTCAAGCTTTTCAAGTAAATGTCGATTTAGACATTTTATCTGGATATCCTAAAATAAATAAAAAACAACTAGGTGATTTTTTTTTTGACAACTAATATAAGTTTTCCTGTTTAATTTCTATGTTGAAGGGAAAGAACTTTCTCACTTGCCAAATGTCTGAATTTATCTTTCAAAGCATTAATGATTATCAAATAAAATTTTCCCACACCCATTTCGAGAAGCTGCAGCTGGTTGATAGTAATCCTAGAGTAATACATAAATAAATGAAACCCATTCATGAGAGGGTTATTTAGCTGGGTTATTAGCCATATCCATAGACAGTTTCACAGCACAAGACAGAAATGGAAATAAAAAGGATGAAGAAGTAAATGTGGATTTAAGCTGCAATCATTGCTCTGAAATTAAACTGTATTGTTTATAAATGAAACACATTAATGTCCTCATCATGTCTGGTAGGCCATGTAAAACCAGGTTAGTTTCACACTGCTTTCTCTGTTGCTTTATTACCCAGGTCCATCTCAACATGTGGAAATAAATAATTTCCTTCTGATCAGAAAAACACAGAGAACCTTTGCTCAATACTGCTGTTAGCTCCCACAGAAATGCTGTAACTCGGATCTCAATAGATGCAATGGTGACTGCATTGAAAATTATATACCTGAGACCTCCGAGCCAGGCTGGATTACTTATATTCATCCTAGACAATGCTTCATTCTGCCACAGAGGAAGGCATTTTGAAACTTGAGCATCTGTGGCAGAAACTGTTCTTTCATCATTGAAAAATAAGCCTATATCATCAATACCACACTTAGTCAAAGCTCCCACTGAAGAACGATGTGTTCCTCAATAAAGCAATTGAAACCTTTGCAAGAATAAGGGTTTAATAGAAAGCAGGCAAGTGCTTTAATATTTGACTCTTAATCCTTGCTGTCACTGCACAATCCTGCCTTTGCCACCACTCAGAAGAAAACGGAGTCCTTGTATGCGATAGTCAAGCCAGTTCGGGCAAAACTGCAGCCCTTCCATTACAGTGATACCTCACTTCACAATCACTTGAGTGCACTGACAATGATTTCAATGTATGGATCACAGCTTTTTTTTTCAAGCTGCCTATAGAATTACAGTATGAAAAACTTGATAAGAATTAAATCATTCTCACTCATTTAAAAACGCTTTCCATCTCCCCATAAGTGAATAGTAATAAGCAGTTTAAAATGTTAATCAGTGTCACTTCTTCTTATAAAGAGCCCACTTGTGCCGTGCCAACTGCCTTTCACAGTTAGCAAAAGATAAAACTGCACAGACAGATGACAGTGCAACTACTCAGTCCCTTGCAAAATAACATCTAGAACTCCAGACAGGGATAACTCTTCTGCCACCCGAAAGAGCGGTGGTAGGGTGCTAGCCCAAAGGCCAGGGAAGCTGGCAGAGAGATCTGCTGTGACTTCCAGTGAATTTGGGTCATAGCAATGGGTAACAAATGATGCATCCATGGGACTTCAGTCCGTATGAGGCAGAGAGACAGGTGTTCAACAAACGACCTGAATGCTATGGCACACAACACCATGGTACCTAGCAATTAGATACTGAAGCACAGAAGGGGCATTTGCAAGGCTGATAGTGGCACACAAAGGTCCCTGCACCATGAGGGAATGAGAGAGAGGCCCAGGCTAAGGATAACCGCAGCCAGGGACCACACCACAAGCATTGCTGGAAGTCTGAGACAGCTGCAGGGTAACGGGGTAACAGCAAGGGACACAAAATTCTGCCCAAGGTACCCCTTTAAGCACCTATTTCATCGCAGCAATGCAGTATCTCTAAGAAACCAGAAAATAAAACATGAAATGCATCTTGCATGGTAAAATCACGCCGGTTTTCAACAGCCTAATGCCCAAACCACGAATGCACGCAGTAGGTAGAAAAGTCTCTCTCCAGCCTGATTAGACGTGAATGAGTATCCATGGTCTCAGCCACAGCGTATTGTCTAAGTCATTCAGCTCTCTAAACCCCTGGACACACAGTGGTTCACAGGATGGAGGGAAAGCACCACCCATCAGCACCACTCTGCACCATCCCTCAATGCAGCTCAGAGAAGTCAGCCTGAGCACACGTGGGAAAGGAGACCCCCTCCATGAAGTCAGGTCCCAAAATACCTGTTTTTGAATAATAAATGGCCTAAGTGCACAGACAGGTCCCTAAGTACTCATTACAACAAAGGCAGGATCTCTGCCGGGAGCATTTAATAACAATCTTTTAGGCAACCAGTAGAGTTTTGCCAGGAAAACTTAAATGTCTTAGCTATTTAAACTAGGTCTGACATTTTCCCGAATCCCTTTCCTGAACTTAGGCACATAAATTCTGTGTAACTGGCAAGTTAGACAGCAAAATATCTCCCTGAATCCTGTGCTGGTTCTTGGTGAAATTCTGCGGTTATCTTTACAGATGGCGGCACTGTTGTTTCACTGCTTAGCATTGGGAATGTTGTTCACTTGAAATAATGAACAAGCAGGATGTGCAAAAATAACATGACTCACTAACAAGACCCTACATACACAGAGACAGCTTTGTTTAAACGGCAGCCGAATTGCACAGCGTATCATCTGAGAACCCTAGTGCCACCACTGCAGCTACTGAGGCAGAAGCAGAGACCCCGAGACCCTCTAAAAGCCTTTTCACAAATCCTTCTCCCGGGGCTTTGAAAGCCTCAGAAATCTCTTAGTCACTTAGAAGTCAGATCGTGCAGAGGGATGCTACCTCTGTTTAACCTTAGGTTCTCTGAACACACAGCAAACTTCAAACAAAGAGTATCTGAATGTTAAATCATTAAAGGACCACAGGGCGGGCCATACACAAGGTATGGAACAACTGGCAAAATACAGGGATTTACTTCTTTTTTTTCCAGTAAAATCCATGACTACATAGTCATATAAGTTTCTTATAGTCATACTACTATGTCTACATAGTGCCTGGAATGAAGTAGGGATCAGTAAACTACTGCACAATGGGAACTGAAGCCACGAATGCGGTGGTACACCTGGAGAAGGAGTTCACTGAAGGAACAAGCTTCCCCAAGATCACTATCATAGAATCATAGAATTGCCTAATTTGGAAGGGACCTTTCAGATCATTGAGTCCAACCATCAACCTAACTCTGACAAAAAACATCAATAAACCATACCTCTAAGCATTATCTTTTAAGTACCTCCAGGGATGGTTGACACAATCACTTTCCTGGGGAGCCTCTTCCAATGCTTAATAACCCTTTCAGGGTAAAAATTTTTCCTAATATCCAGTCTAAACCGCCCCTGACGCAACTTGAGGCTGTTTCCTCTTGTCCTATCACCTCTTACTTGTGAGAAGAGACCGACCCCCACCTTGCTACACCCTCCTTTCAGGTAGTTGTAGAGAGCGAGAAGGTCTCCCCTCAGCCTCCTGTTCTCCAGGCTGAAAAACCCCAGCTCCCTCAGCCGCTCCTCATAAGACTTGTTCTCCAGACCCCTCACCAGTTTCATTGCTCTTCTCTGGACTCACCCCAGCACCTCAATGTCTTTTTTGTGGTGAGGGGCCCAAAACTGGACACAGCACTTGAGTTGGGGCCTCACCAGTGCCGAGTACAGGGGGATGATCACTTCCCTAGTCCTGCTCACCGCAATGTCACATCCAGCGACATGTCAGCAATTGATGAGGCATCTCAAGCAACTCAAAGCTTCCTTGCCCTTTGGACGTCTCTCCCTGCAGCTACCTGCCGATGCAGCCGTCTGCCAGACAAGCTCCTCAGTGCTCCTGGCGCAGGCTGGAGGGTATCCTCCGTCGGGACGAGGCAGAGAGGCGGCCCAGGGAAGACGAGTTCAGTGACCTCATTTCAGTGATGCGAATCACAGTTATTCTCTCGTGACCTAACGTGTATCCAGCCCAGGTGGCTTGGGAAGAGGTGGCCACAGCTGCCCGAGAGCCCCCCTCGCCGCACAGCCCCGCGCTCCCTAGATGCAGCTGAGGATCTGTCTCAGACCTATTTTGTGGAACACAAGCGGGTCCATTTTTAAAGCTTGTTCATATAATCCGTTCAAATGATTTTAGAAAGGAAAAATTAAAATGCAACCTTACCAAGCAAAGAATTAAAACCTGCTCAGCTTCTGAGCTGTTTATTTTAACTGTGGTTTGAAAAGTGCTGATGGCAGATTGTAACACGGCACATATGCAATGCAGTTTAAGGGTGTTTGACGATTCATCAAGAGAAATTAAGTGTAAAGCTGCAGGGCATTGCCTCAATATGCTTAATAAATTAGGAATGAAACAAGCACTCCATTAACGAGGAAGATGTAGCCAAAGCTGATATCATTCTGTACTCAGACGGCTTGAAGGATCAATAATGCAAACATTAAAAAAAGAGAGCTAATGCAAGAGCATTTTTACAAGAAAAACAACCTAAATTTTAATGACAAAGGGCCAAATTTGAAATCATGTTTTTTTAAACACATTCAAAAATTTATGGGAATAATTTTTGTACTAGTATTTACAAAAGTTTGTATGCTGTAATGCTATTTGTATGAAAAACTTGTATTCCAATACTGAAGCACAGCACATATCAAGACATTTTCACATGTAGCTAATAGTTTAAACAAAAGAAAGTCCTTGGCACTTGCTCTGATAGCTTGCCCAGCATTTATATTAAATAAAGAACTACTAGTATTCAAGTTGTGAGTCTTCAAAACAGTGTTAACTCTTCTGCGATGAATTTCTTAGGCTTTTCTGCTAAACTCTTCCATTGCCATACACATGTTTATCACAGAAACGACGTGACCGGCCAACTCAGTTGAGTGCGCAGACCCAGCTGAGGTTTCACCAGGACAGTGGGTGCCTCTTGAATTCCACCTTGCAAAACCCACGTGTTCCTGAGGAACTGACTGGTCTGCAGAAAGCCAAGAGTCATGCAAAAAGCTATGGGCAGTTTGTGTGCTGCATTAGAAGTTAATACCATTTATAATTGTTACCTAAAAAATCTCTTGTCCAATTGCATTTATAACACCTCTTCGAGAACAGTACCTCAAAATATTCTACAGACACTAAGAATCTTTACAAGAGTGTGTATGTATGGTTATTTTTTGTCTAGAGATAAGAAATTTAAAGCAGTGCTCAAATACTTTTCAATTGTGGATAATTAAAATAAGTATAATGCTCTTCACTTAGCCATCCAAATAAGATGGTGAATTTCCAGGGCCACCGAGTATTTACAGCTTCTATGTATATCCTAAGTATGCAGCTTAGTTACTTGAACTCAGCTTTGTAAACAAATATGAGCCAAACTGACACCTTGAGGATCAGCAGGAGTTCCAATTAATGGGAGACCCACTGCTGCTAAAAATTGCCATAGCTACTTTGAATTCAAAGAAATTCTGACAATTTACCCCAGCTAGAGGTCTGATGACTGTAGTTTAAAATATTTATATAAACTGAAAGCTGTTTTGCAGCAAGATATTGCAATTACGGTATGCAAACACTTCTTGTCACAAGCAATTAAATATATTTTTTGCTTATGTAAAAACAACAGCAGTTGACCTGGGAAGGCAACTCTGCTTGTTTCTCTGCTTTATACAAAGCTTTGCTGTAAATAAAAAACACATAAAATTGTCCCTAGAGTAACTGTTCATATTGGTTCAGCATATAGTCTTTAGCAGAAGCAGAAACACCCGTTTCTCTCAACTCTGAGCTATTTTAGTTTTCGCTACTGACTACCTAATCCTGTGCTCATTGAGCAGTACCCCTTTTCAAAGCACAATTTTTCTTGATGGTTGCAGCATAAGCAGGATTATGTGAATAGGTTGCTGCCGTCCAACACCGGCAACTCCAAATACATGTTTTAAAGGCTTGTGTGGGATTTTTCAGAAGTGTCTGAGCACCCGTGTAACACCGCTCCACCCTGCAGGAATTGCTCTGAGGATAAGCTTAGCCCACTGCCAACTGCCTCCAAACTCTCTCACCTCAGAAACATTAGGAATCCTGAGCCCTTCACAGTTTTTATGCGTTTGATATTGCTGAAAGCACTTACAATATATTTTAAATTTTGAAATGTGTAAAATGAGCATTTTTAAATACACCCCCCCCCACCTACTTAATGCCTTCTGGCATGGCTGCCAGAAAGCCTTTTGCCTTGCAACTTAAGGTGAAGCAGCCCTTGACTCATGGTTTTGCCCCAGCAGGGTGTTTTGATGCTGTTTCACCTGCCTCTACAGTAACTCCTAAATTTAGGGGCCCCCAGCTGAGAATAAAAATGCTATTATTGGCAGAGCCAGGCAGGGGTTTCGTGGCGGGGCACAGGACGCGGTTCAGTGCCAGGCAGAGGTTCCATCAGCATTGGATTAGTGCTGCTGAAAGAGAGGGAGTAATGGCTTATAGCGGGGGCCACTGCCGTGAAGCTCTACCAGGTCTCATGCTGTCCCTCTCCCACTTCGGCTGCATTAGTGCAGGCTCCCCAGGTGACATTATGTTACGTTATCCAGGCACATGTCGTTGAGATTCCTTACATCACCCCATCCACAAGAAAAAGCCAAACTCTGCAGTTTACTGTCTGCACAAATGATCTATTTGTTTTTTGAGTGGTTGACTTCATTTTAACAGGATTGAAAACATTACTGATGATTACTGAAGTTGGCCAGTAGATTTAAACTTTCTTTCACATAATATCTTAGCCATATTTGTAAGGCATTTGAAGCTTATGCTTTTGAATGCCATGGAGTGACTATTTTCATACTGAATGAGGCCAGGAAAAACCTATCTCTTTTGGATGCAATTCAGTGCTTATTGAATAGAAATAGTGTGTGGTCCCCTATAACTTAAAAAGTTGTTCCTTCTTTATAACCATCTCAATCTGTTTGATATGAGTGATGGATTACCACACAGTCTATTAAGATCACAGACTATGGCCACCCTACACAGAGGAAGAGTTTCCTACATCAAAATCTTCCAGCACAAAGCAGGTGGCAGCTGTTTCATCAGCTTCTGATTTTTCACTCCATTCAACACGTCCCAGCAGTAGTAGAAATATTGTGCCTTGGACTGAGCATTTCACAGCTTTCATCCACAGGAAGACCCAGCCCTAGGCTGAATTACCTATCCCCAGAAGAAATGTTACTATGACCTCCAAAAACGGTCAGGACTCTCACTGATAAATCACAGAAAGTAAAATATCCTGTTGGACTCACTGCAAAAATTAGGTTTTCTGGTTCCTAACCACCCCCATGTCTCAGTGTGCTATATAAATGTATGTTCTATTCATTGGGTAGCAGGGCAGCTAATATAACAAACCCAAGATCTTTCTTAATGCAGTATTGAAGGTATCTGGCATTTTTGGACACTGGTTCAAATTTGGAAATGTTTGAAGAGATTGCGCTATCAGGCTTCTCCAATTTTTCATTTATGCCAGGCTGAATCTCACCCTTTATGAACATATAATGGTAATATGGATAAGAGGAACTATATTGACACGGTCTTCTCCTGTTATTCTGCTCCATATAGTATGTTGCTGCATTTTCTTACGTGCAAGCAGCAAGACCTCATAACAGCAACTGATTAGTTTAAGATGTCATTTTAAGACTAAGAAATGGTAAAAATCACATCAGGAGCCACAATGAAGTGACTTCTACAAATGAAGATGCTCAGCTCAGCATCTGTGCATGCCTTTTTTCACAAGCTACCTACTGTCAGTTGAAGATGCTCCATAAAAGGTGATAGAAGTCCTCTGTCCTAGCTAATGTTTCTGAGATGCCCTCAGAGAAGAGTCATACAAAATTAGTTGCATTTAGCCACCCTCAGGGTGACAGAGATATAGGTATCTGTGGCAAGAGCCACAGTGGAACAAAAAACCTCCTGCCATCTTCTCAGCAGCTGCAACTGGAAAAAGATGAACTTACTGCTTTTACTGTTCTCAGGCATTTGAGGAGTAGCCAGATTCAACTGAATTTCTGTATTTGAATTTTAGAAACCAAGCCCACTATTTTAGCTGCTGTTTCCGATGAGCACCAAGCATTTGCCTGTTTGGTTAGACTTTTCAGCCACCAAGTCCCAGTCTCACCTTAATGAGAATGAAGCATGAAACGACTGCAAAGCCAAACGCTGTAGGGTACCAGAAGTGCTGTGACACAAACAGTCTGCTCACCCATCATTTTTTTCCTAGCGAGGAAACTAACTCCACATGGGAAAGCTATAGGGCAAATCTGCCGTTTGCTTCTGAGGGAATTCATTCAATGACATCAGTGTCCACAAAGGCATTAAATAACGTGGCCACTATGTCAAAAGCCATTGATAATACTGAGAAATCAGCATGGATGCTTGATTTTTACTGTTGCCAGAAACAGACCACTGATTCCTAAGATCTGCACGGCTGACACACTGTCATCAGATCTAAACTTAAAGTGAGATGAGGTATGAGATATTTCTGTATCTATGCATGCTTCTTTGTGGCTCCATACTGTTGTTTTTCATGAAGAAGTATTAGAAGGAGGGCAATAAATGGAAAGAACCCCACTAAGAGATGGTTTCTTAAGCTTTGGTCTAATTATAATGCAAACACTTTGAAGTTCATCATTTTAATTAGAAGCAGAAAAAAAGAAAAAACAGGGTCCATTCCCCAGGTGGGAACTCTAGCTGCAACTGCAACGCAAGCAATACATAATACTGCATAACTCGAGCCTTAGTGAAATGCTGGCTTGTGTTTTGCCTAATGGGAGATCAATACCATACAAATGAAGCAATTACGTTTGTGTCATATAAAGCCTTATTTGGTCAGCAGCCAAAATGGGGATTAGCTGGAAGAGTTCCTAGGACTTTCTGTCTGAATAGTATCGCAGAAGTTAATGAGGAAGATCTGATAGGCTGAGACAAACATAAATGGTGCCAGCAATCAGACGAGATGGTCGGTCCAATAGCCAGTGTGCTGATAATTAAAATGCCCTGAAGCCAGCTGAACATCAGTCCAAGATCAGGTGAAATTATCAGATGAGGGCAATGCAGTCCCTCTGGCAAACAGCTATATAATGTTGCCACCATGGGTAGAGCCATGTACCCAGCAGCAAATCCAAATACACCAGCACTCATACCAGTCAGACCAAGCACCGTCACTTCAATACAGTAATGCTCATGCTTGTAATGTTTCACACACAACCAGAGAGGCTATAGAGAAAAGAAGGTATGGAAATTACTAATAGACCTCCGCAGTGGATATGGAGATCCAACTAATGTAATTGCTGTGGTCCTGAACACATGCCACTTTTAATAAAAAAGCTGGAGGGAGTAGGGTCCACTGCTGATGGAGATTTCTGCTATTGCTTTCTAAAGGGAAGAGAGAACAACATGTGGTCATAGACCACAGACTGTTTAAGAAACATTTTCCCTACTGTTACATGCTGTTACATGCTGTTTCCCTGAAGTTACATTTTCCCTATTGTTTTAACTCTAAACCAGTTTCTTTGGTCAAAGACACTGACAAATCTACCATGGGGTTTGTTCTGAGGCACACACCTCTATGGATTTGAAATAATTATACAAACATGTGAAGTAGGAATGGACTTTAAATATTCACAGAACAATAAAACCTATGCTATTAATCTTCACTGTCCCTCTGAGGTTGATGGGCAATTGTCATTACCCTCAATTTGCAAAGGTGAAACTGAAGCCAGAAGGTGAAGTGACCTCCTCCAAGACTCCCAGGCAATCGAAGCAGGATTGTAATTAAGTTTATCAGCACAACATGATTTCCAGCCTCATGCTCAGTCAACCACACTTCATTGCTGCTCAGAAAACTTTGGGCCTTGTCAGGAAAGTGTTCATAGAGAATTTATGCTTCTGGCCTATCCAATGGAAATCACCTCCTAGAGATAACTAAGCTTTAACTTCTGTGCACATTCCCTCAACTCAGTCTTTAACCATGAGATACTCCTCATTTTTCTGCACACCCTGCCAAAAGTGGGGGGCAGCTAATCTGAGTGGTCTCACTCCTGTAAGAAAAGATGCTTCCACCTTTTGACTCCACTCTTAGGGGTTCCACAAAGGTCCATGCTGTCAGTAACTCAGCAGCTATATAAGGCTGCTTGGGAAGTTAAGGCCTCCCTTTGCCCGGGCAAAGCGGAGAGACAAAGCACTGCCAGTTATTTCACTGAATTCAGATACTGTCACTCCTTCTGCTTTTTCAGCATGAGAACAGGATTTAGATGAGAACAATCTGATTGACTTTTAATTCACAGAAATCATAACCACAGGTCAAAACCAGCTTTTGTGCAAGCTGGGGAGAAGACCTTCTACTATATAGAAAACTTAAACATTCCTCTCCGTAAACCTTAAAACTTTCCAAATACTTCTCTAGTTCCAGGAGATAAAATGTGATGGCTGAAGAGGTCCCTTTCACATCCATAATAGTCAAAAAAACATCATAGCATAGTGCAGTCTGGAAGGCACTTCAGGAGGTGTATGGTGCAACCTCCTACTAACACAAGGGTGAGCTCTGAGGTCAGACCAAGCTGCTCAGGGCTTCATACAGAGTCAGTTCCAAAACCTCCAAGGATGGAGACTGCACAAACTCTCTGGGCAACCAGTGTGACTGTCAGACTGTCCTCAGGCAATCAGGGGAAAAAGTTCCTCCTTACATCCAGCCTGACCTTCTCCTGTTTAAGTTTATGCTCACTGTCTCTTACCTTCCTGTCCTGCACTTCTGTGAAGAGCCTTGCTCCACCTTCTCGAAGACTTTCCCACAGGCACCGTGGGCTGCTGTTAGGTCCCCCCCAAAGCCATCTCTGCTCCAGGCTGAACAAGCCCAGCTCTCTCAGCCCCTCCTCACAGGGTAGGTGCTCCAGCTCCAGCTCCAGCTTGATCACCTGCCACTGAAATAGCTTCTATTTATTGATGTTTTTCTTGAATTAGGAGGCCAAAAAAGGATGCAGTATTCTAGATGTGGTCTGAATGTTTGCAATTATTTTATTTGATGCCACAATATCTTCTCTTCTAGTCTACAAATTGGATGAACTAAAAGCACTCTAATTGGAACTGCCTTGGATAATTGCCCACTATCTAGAAGTGATGCCAAAAGTAGCAGCCTGCTTATTTAACTGTGATAGAAACAATCCCTAAATCCTCAAGAAACTGCGATGACTTTCTGTTCACTTTCAACTTTCATAACCTGAATTTTGCACAACCAGAACCAATTTTCAAGTGTTCATGTGGATTTAAACGAAAAAAAAAAATCATTAGCAGGTGATGTTAGAATATAATTAAAATAGTAACATATGCTGAATAAAACCTGAGACGATGGATCTTAGAAAGCACAGAGTGTCTAAATGTAGGCTGGTCCCACAGCTTTCCACACAGAAAGACATAAACTCTTTAATTTTAAAACGAATAAAGAAATAAGCATCAGCCTACATCCCGGCTCTTACTGGTTTGTGTTGCAACCATTAAAGAGCTTTCGTGCAAACCTTCAAATCAAAAATTGAAAATGTAAAAATCTGAAAAATTGCCTAGTAATGTTTGCATTTAGACTGAAATTTGGGTGATTTGACTTATTGAGAGAAAGTTGAGATATTCTGTAGGAAATAACTTGCAGATTTCCAACCAGGTCCGATAATTTTTCTATCGACTCAGAATTTTAAGATCCAAAATAGATCTGAGCCACAAAAATGACACAGCAGAAAATGCTATAAAAAGAATTTCCACATTGCTGTGTGCAAAAACAGGTGCCTGCATCTGTACCAAGGAAGCCAAAGGTCTCATTCTAAACGTAAAAGCCTCTCTTACGACAACCACAGTTGCAAACTTTGGCTGCACTAGATGGAACCATATAAGCAATAGATCGGAAAGAGCCTAATGTGTAATTATGTACAGACGAAGCCTATTCTGGAGGTAACAGATGGGCTGCCAGATGTTGGGTCTGCCCTCACCTGCAGGCCTCGGTGGTCCCTGCTGCTAGTAATGGAAGATGCAAGGGGTCTGGATCTTCCTGCACACAGATGCTATTCCAGGCCACGTGTGGTGGTGGGAGAGGGAGGAAGGAAAAAAAAAAACGCTCTGTTTTCTCTGTGTTCTGGAGGCAGATTATTCTTCTCGTGTATTCTTTCAGAGTAGAAAGAAATAACTGCTGTGTAACTATAAAACAGGTCTCTGTCAGGTCAGGTTTGGACCACTTTCACCCAGTTCACTTTTCGTTTCTAAAAAAGTTCACTCTGACTACAGAAAAACTGCCGATCCTGCCAAAACCTGTTAAAAGAGAGTCTCACTGAACAAAAGAGCATACAGCATTGTTCAGCATCATGTGATTTGCTAAAAGATTGCTAAAAGATAGTTAAATAGGAGCTAAATCCTTCCTCAGCTTTGATTTAAGCTCTTACTTGCTGACTTAATGGGAATGGGAAGCAGGGGAAGGAAGACAGAAAATGGGAGTAAGGCTTCTAGCTGAGGTAGCTAAGAAAAAGAGCAGTGCTTTTGACCCTACTTCCTACAATACACAAGGCAGACCAGTTCAGAGAAATAACTACTGATCAACCACAAGTCACCATTTTTTCACACAACCTTTTAAACTTGTGTTGCTCATCAAGATGCACACATGGCCATTTTTATCTGGAACCTGAGCACCTTGGGAACATCTTGCTGATGTGGGGCAATAGCTGCATTTCAGAATGTCATGCCAAGGTACGCAGTAGCTTAAAAGCTATATTAAAACTGCCCAGGGATCTGGAGCTGGGTGTCAGTCCCAGGCTTCCTGAATCTTGTTTTGTGCTTTTTTTCATTGTTAGCATTTTCACCTTTCGTTCTAGGATGTTCAGTTCCTCCATAATGCCTACTCCGTCGCACAGCGTGCTGGTCTGACATACGGTTCTCAGCTCAAAGAAACTCTACAAGAAAGAAAAGAAACTCTTTTTCCTACTTTTGGTTTGGGATTTCTCACAAGAGCCAAGGCTGCATAAAGACTAAATGGACATTTAGTGTCTCTCGGGAGTCCATCTAGTATATACTGTCAATTGGAAGTGTGCAGTTTTGCAACTATCACACAGATTAATCGCCAACTGTTATTCAGGTGCTATTTGTTCCCCAAATGTCAGTTCCACAGAGAGCTATTGTTACAAGCTGCTGAGATGCCTTTCAGTGGCCTGCTCCCTTGCTTTAGTCTACCTACAATTTACCTGGACAATTATTATCTTAGTGGGATAGGCCCTTTACTTGGCGGGAACTGTACCATCAACTTCAAAGGGTAGCTGGCTTGTGACCTTAATAAGTACATATTCTGAAGCCTGGCAGTTTCCTGGGAATTGACACCTAAACAGCCAGAGAGTTGTAATGAAAAGAAAAGAGAGAAATAATAATGAGCTGCATTGTTAAAATATAATGGGCTGCATCTTGCCCTCTGCTGAGCTGCTTTACGAGGGATTGGAGAAATGGCAGGGAAAAGGGCAGAAGAAATTATTTCTGAAGTGCCAAGAAGCAGAGTTTGTTCCTCAGAGGATCTATAGATCTGGAAACACTAATAGCCCTTTTGTATCCCACTGGCGTACTCTGAGGATTACTGCTTATCAAACCTTGGCAAACTCCAGAAAGTCAGTAAGACGTGTGCATAGCAATGCTATCAGGTTTTTGAGAGATTCTGGCCTTCACTGATAGATTTAGTGAAGTGCATTGGTTATACTTAAAAATATGCCCGTTTTTACCTGACGGAGAAGTAAACAGCCTGACAAATTTCATTTGAACACATTTCATATTGTGAAGCTCCTACTCTGTTTGCATTCAAATATTTCTGAAGCAGAAAAACAAAAAAAGAACTGTGATTAGTTTTGATGCCTTGATTTCTTTCTGATTGTAGAAAATAAGACTGTTATAAAACTTGTGCTGCTGCTGACTTCCATGGACTGGCTTAAACAATGCTTCTATATGACAGCACAGAAATTTCACCTTTAGTAATCACTAAATACCAAAAGGACAAAGCTCTTGTATAAATATCCTGTAAAAAAGAAAATAAAGAAAAAAAAAAAGGCTCATTGTGCTGTTAAGCCAATGCTAAATCTGAAGAGACAGAATGGTAGTTTCACCTTTTATACTGATTATACTGCTATTTAAAAATACCTAGTGCCATTGCAATGTTTAGATAAAAAATTACCTTTCTAGGCAATATTTTATTACTGTTTGCATGCTCTGTCCTTTCACTCCTGCTGAGAACCACCTCGTTTCACAACTGTTCTCACTAAAATCCTGTGATCTTTCTTGGAGTAGGATGACACTAGCAGAGAGATGCGACCAAAATGGGAGCTGGGCTTCTTGGCAGAGCTTTGCCTTCCGTCAGTGGCTTCTAATGTCATTTGTAGTGTAGGAAAACACAAATTGCAACAGAACAAACTCCTGTGACTTTTGCTCTCTCCTCCACAGCACTGAGAGCTTTGTTCAATTATGAATCCCCCCCCCGAAGTCCTGAGGGTGAAAACTTCCTGCAAGTGGCAATGAAGAAATAGGCTCTGTGGGGCAAGGTAGATCAGAGATGGCTCTTTGAAGTACTGGAAAGATATAATGATGCTTGCTTGCTTTTTTTTTTTTTTTTTTCCCCAGAACAGAGAAAATTCAGTGAGTGCAGCATCGTGGACACTAATGAATTGTTTTCTTCTAAAAATACAAGTATCAGAAACTTTGCCAATAACGATGTTCTTCACTGCAATCTGGTGACTTAAATCACGATCATTACAATTTCCTGCCTCTATATGTAAAAACTGCAAGAAAGGGCAAAACTGCTCCAAGTTGATTTTGCTTAAATACATTTGTTCATACATCTTGCACTGGACCTCATTAGCCATCATCAAATTTTCCTCTTTTTTTAATAGCACTCTTTTCATATGGGGAAGACACTTATCTTGATTAAAAATGAGAAATTTAATCCAATAGGCATCACTGTGAAACAGAATAAACTGGGATCTGATCTGATCTCTGTTCTCAGTGCTTTAGTTTTACTTTTAAAACAGACATTCTGTTTTTAGACAGAAATAATCCAGGTAACTGAAACTAAGTATGTCTTCCAGGCTCAGCTTGAAGAACAACTTGCTAACATTCATTACCAGGCTCTCTCTTCACTGATCTTCTTTTGACCCCCGACTTTTATATTCCTTGCTAAGCAGTGGCCCACTCTTTGCCTTTTTACCTAGTAAATATTATTTTTAGTTGACAGAAAACCCAACAAGCCCTGAGGGATCTGACCTGCTTGAGAAATATCCAGGCTATAAGCTCTGACACCAAAGGGGTAATGGGGTGGTAATTCAAGCCTTGTTATACCTGAAGTGAAGGGAAGATTATGCAAAGTCATACAGTACGATCTACATCACCAGTCAAACAGGATAATGTTTACAATATGCATGAAATGTTGTAAGTGACATTCTAGTTTACAAAACATTTTGAATCGCAGAAAGAAATGACCTTGTAAAATCCTGGTAAGGGAAACTCCTGACTAAAATCCTGTTCTTGTAAATACCAACAGACCATCCCATAACCACGCAGAGATTTGTGCTTTCTCTGCCGCCCCTTGCTTTAAAACAATAGAGGTCAATCTCAGTAATTTCACAACACTCGTTTTTTATCCTCAAACTTCCATTATTCACCACTTGTCTCTGTATCTTCTCTACATCAAACACACATAACATCAGTTTCTAGCTCCTTCAGTGCTTTGCTGCAATGATTGCCTCTATGGCTAACACACTGATTATGGGCAAGACCAGGCATTCTGGCAGGAAAAGAGAAATGTGAAAAAAAATCGGACCTGCTTCTTCTGCATCTCTTCTCAGTGGGAAGGTCACTTACTTATCTTTAGAATGATCTGGGGAGGTCTTTGGATGCCAGTGTTGCCAGCTGGAGGACAGCGAGCCAGCAGAGGAAATACCCATTCTTGTCTCTGAATTGCCAGAACAATGCTCAAAAGCACGTAGGCCACAGACCTCCCCACGGTGACACGAGTGTACATTAACTTTGCCTATTTCTTTGCCTTTCTAGAAACAGGAACACACCATTGAGTAAACAATGCAGCCCAGATGCATAGAAAGACCACATGTTAGAATAGCTACATCAAAGATATCAGTTCAAAAAAATAAAAATCTAGGAAGTTCTTTGAAAACTGAAGACTATAGGGTGCACTGAAGAGTGGTCCAGGGAAATGCTTACTTTATGATACAACACACTTTGCACAAGGAAGCTTCACTCATGGCAAAATTCTATTTTTGTGAAGATTCATGGACTTCTACAGCACAAAACTTTTGAAAAACACTAGTGAAAGAACTTCCCTATAGTAAATAAATTCTGACTCTGTAAGTAATTTGGTTGGTCAGCTCAAACATTCTTTCCTAGTTTTTCTCTTACTCAGAGGGAATCTATGAATATCATAGCCTTTTTTTGTACACACTAATCCAATTTTATAAATATCATAAGAAACAGGAGAATGCAAGAAGTTTTGATTGAAAATTTTTTATCTATCCTTATAGGTGACTGTGTACCAATTATGATTCTTTTCCCATGGAGCTTGATGTTAATTGTCAATTCACTGATCTACAAAAACAGGATAAAAAGAGAATTGAGGTATATCTCAGCATAATGTATTAAGTTCACAATAAACAGCTTTGACAATGAATGATGATCTGGGAATTCCTTCCACAATAAGCTCCTTATATTCTGGTCTCCAAAAATATCAAGGACAGAACTTAATAAAAAGTTTAATGGTCCCATCGGAAGAAATTATACTATAAGATTTACCCTTATTTTCCCAAACTTCTTTCAGGTCAATGAAAAACACGACAAAAAAAAAAAAAAAATAGGGAATATCCCATCCATCTGCCAATATTTCGTATTGACGTGCATGCATTACCAAAATAAGCTTTCCTTCAACAATAAAATTCTAACGAAGGGACCATACTGAATAAATCCTTGAAAAACAAAGGCAATATTGTCAGCCATAGTACCACATTGAAATAAAGCAATGAAAGAATGGCAATTTTAGAGATCTACCTTGGGAAAACAAGGACTAGCTGAAGTCACTGAGATCAAGACAGTCGTTTATAAAGACCATGCACAGAAAGAATTCCTTCATAACAGACCTTTACCTTATTCACACAAACTCACATGTTTTGTCAAGAAAAAGTTACCTCCACCACAGATCCCTCACTTCTAGGGTAAATCTCTTTCAGGTATTGCACAATTATATAAAACAGGAGAATCCATAAGGTGTTGACAGGGTACCATTGGATGCCTTTTGCACTTCAAGCATTCTCCAGGGCACTCGTCCCTTGCAAGGAATGGAAACTAAAATCCATAGCTTCACTGATGTTGTACTTTGCACTTCACACAAGTTGCTACAATACTCAGAAAATTACATCCACATCACCTGCTTCACTGATGCATTTCCCACCTCATGTTAATACAAACAGAGTAAAGAATGGATAAAGAACTGGCCGGTGTAGAGTCAGTTCACGTCACCAGCTGTCACACTGCAAAGAGCCAGCAGATATCACCATATGGACCTTTTCTCCTTCCTCCACAGACCATAAACAGTTCCTCCTAAAGTCAAAGTGCAGTTACTTTTTTACTACGTAAAAAGAATAAAGACTTAAATAATGAAATATAGAATCCTAGGTTCATATCTATAAACATCAGCCATAATTGCAATAGTGGGAACTTAATATAGCTCTTTATTTCATCAGGTTGGTGAACAGCCATCACCAGTCTCTAAAATACATCAACACACCTGTTCACAGCAGTTTTTTATTATTTGTCTAGATCTAATCCTGCCACTCTTATCTGGCTGGGCTCAAAGTGTCTCACCAGACACTCATGATCTGAGCAGGTTTCACGCGTCCACGCTGCATACTGTCAGCTGCAGGACAGGACAGCCAAACGTCCTTAGTTAAAACAGTCATAGAATCACAGAACCACAGAGTCATAGAATCATAGGGTTGGAAGGGACCTCTGGAGATCATCTACTCCAAACCCCCTGCCAGAGCAGGGTCACCCAGAGCAGGTTGCACAGGAACGCATCCAGGTGGGTTTTGAATGTCTCCAGAGTTAGAGACTCCACCACCTCTCTGGGCAGCCTGTTCCAGTGCTCTGCCACCCTCAAAGTAAAGACGTTCCTCCTCATGTTTAAGTGGAACTTCCTATGCTCAAGTTTGTGCCCATTACCTCTTCTCCTGTCCCCGGGCACCACTGAAAAGAGCCTGGCCCCATCCTCCTGACACCCATCCTTTAAGTATTTATAAGCATTGATAAGATCCACCCTCAGCCATCTTTTTTCCAGACTGAAGAGATCCAAATCCCTCAGTCTTTCTGCATAAGAGAGGTGTTCCAGTCTCCTCATCATCTTGGTAGCCCTTTGCTGTACCCTCTCCAGCAGTTCCCTGTCCTTCTTGAACTGGGGAGCCCAGAACTGGACACAGTACTCCAGGTGCGGCCTCACCAAGGCAGAGTAGAGGGGGAGGATGACCTCCTTCCACCTGCTGGCCACATTCTTCTTGATGCACCCCAGGATGCCATTGGCCTTCTTGGCCACGAGGGCACATTGCTGGCTCATGGTCATCCTGTTGTCCACCAGGACTCCCAGGTCTCTTTCAGCTGAGCTGCTCTCCAGCAGGTCAGCCCCCAACCTGTACTGGTGCATGGGGTCACAGAAACAATGATGGCAATTCCTCATTTTTTAGCTCAACCTATCATTCATCTTTGCATCAAACAACTTCCAAGGTACGAAAAGTAGAAAAACCTTTTAGGGTACCTTTAAGACAACATTGTCCCTACTTTCTTTTTCGTTATGTCTAAGAGTGGAGAACTCTTTCATGTTCATCACTATTCAAACTTGATTATGATGCCTACATATCTAAACCAGAAAAGCAGAGGCATGCAAGGCATAGGATTTGCATGGTACAAGATCTCCAGGTGTTGCCCTCTAGAAACACAGATTACTGCAAGTGGCAAGGCAGACGAGTCAGGGGCGGATCCACAATGGCCAGAAGTCTGGCCACAAGAACATCTTCTAATGACAACACATTTACAAAGGCAGGTCCTACTAAGCAGAAAAGCAGCACACTCTTTACCACCTTTGAAAGCACCACCTTTGGAGAGAAAAACTCATTAATTCACACTGATTACTACACAGTAGTTTTGGAAGGATACCTACCGTGGTAGGAGGAGTAAACAGTAAAGACAGCTGGGTAGTGCCATGACAGAAACTCTATCTTTGTTGTGATGAGAACCTTTGCCCTCAATCCCATGTTCCTTCTCAAATATGTCAGTCATTACAACATTATATGGAAATGAATATCACTGAAAAGGAAGGACGGAAGGAGACACACATGATGTGTAACGTGGTACTGCCCGGTGGGCATAAAAGAAACACACATCAGGCATTTCCCATTCTCCTCCATCCAGTGATATGCATAAATCCTAATACTGCACAAGCACTGAGAATAAATCATTCCAATTAGACAATAGGTACTGGTTGAACACTGCAGGAGTGTAGCATGAAACCCAGTAGGGAAGAGTCTCAAATTAAAATCCACTACCCTGCTCATGTGTAGGCTCATGAGCAACAGAGAGATCAGTCCCTGGATCGCTCTGACAGGTGGATTTCATCCGCATGAGTAAAGTGATGGGTATGTGCTCTGTAATGAACATGATCCCGGTGATGTGATGCCAGGGAACCATCGCTAGTCCTATCCTACAGTAAGTCTAATTTAACCCAGTAAGTCTAATTTAGATTACCCAACTTTCTGTCAGTGTTAGATGTGTAAAAATATATGGTCTGGCTCTCCATACACTCACATCAATTGTATGCAGCTGTTACTACAGTTCCAATGAAAAAACTCCTGATTTATAATCACTGTAAGTAGGAGGAGGATTAACATCTCTAGTGAAATAGGTGTTCAAAGAGTTTAGTGAATAATTTGATATGAATAATTCATTTGAAAAAATTGATATTTTTCCCTAGTCCTGAACAGCCCAAAACCAGAGTGTGTGTTTAACCTTTATAAGCTATTTGCAATTATTTGTGAACTACATCAAGTAATTTGTGATCTACACATAACTCAAATAGGAAATTATGATTATTAAATAAAATATAGAATTTACAACTCCCATAGCAAATTATGTCTTTTGACTAATTTATATAATGAGCTTAGCTAGTCTGCCCTTCATGGATTTCAAACTGTATGTTCAATATTTGCAATTATCTGTGCAGGCAGCAGTTACATAAGTCATCTGATCAGTAACAGAAACACAACCATGTGGGAGTGGGATGCAGTCAAAATAGCAGAACCAGCACGTTCTACAGTTTCAAACAATTCAGAAAATACTGAAGCATGCAGTCAAAATTTACAGCTGAGTCTTTTCTGTTCAAAAGCACAGGGGTAGGAAGCTTTTCCCCTCTTCAGCAAGTACTACTGTCTATAGACACACATGGAAGAGGTGGTACGAATACGAGGTATTGCTTGTTCTTTATTTTTGTCCAGAACATTAAGTGTGTTGCTTAATGTTTTTAATAGGTAAGCAGCACTGACATGTTGCCCAAGGTTTGTCACTGGGGCTGGAGAGGGAATGGGGTGCAGAAGGAGAACAAGCAGCTTAGCACATGTGAAGGAAAGGCTCGGGAAAGGCATGGATGTGGACAGCCAGTCGAGACAGCTTGAAAGAAAATTTGGTCCAAGTTTCATGTTGGGTAGGATTTCCCCTATTCCCCTTTTCAAAACACGTTTGAAGGTAGGATGTGAAAAACTAAATGCTTTTGATCACATCACCCTAAAGATAGTTGCTGACCCACAGTTAGACCAAACTGTGGCCTCACTGAAACATATAGCAGCTTGGTCTTTAGCTGGGAGGGAAACAGGATTTCACACTTGGTCCTTACAACCATGGTTGTGCTCTTCCTCTCTGTTCCTTCTAACTGCTTTATGTCTTTTCCCTATTACTCCTAGATATTTTTATCTAGCCAATGGAACAAACCTGACATAAGCCCCCATTTGACACGAACCAAATTCCACTGGCTACTAGTGCTCATTATAACAGGCTGTCTCTTGTTGGTGGTGTTGGGATACTCTGCAGAAAAAAAGTGAGAGGGACTGAAGAGCACCATAACGCATGCCTAGAGCAAACAGCTCACTGCTGGGATATACATGATAGCAGCTAAAGTGATTCCTAAAAAGTTTGCCCTAGCTTTGGCACAGTAAAGCATGACTGTGTCAGCAATGGGCATTTCCTTACTACGGGAAAACATCTCCACTAAACTGCAGTGCTGCCTACCAACCTTCTAGGTTGTCTGAAACACTGAGAAGGAGATAGCAATATAATAGATATATAAAATAAAAAATAAGTGCTTTGAAAATATACCCAGATAATAGACCAGCCTCTCGTTTTATCTGTTCCTTTCTACCTTTAACAGCCCCATGAGTCTGGACATGCTTTTCTTGATATTTTTATTGCTGTTATTTTCCCTCTCTCACGTCCTTATGTTCTCATACTACTTTATGCATCAGTGAAGGTATCAGTTTTTAAATCCAAGATGTACTGAATGTTAAGGACCAAAAACTGAAATAACTGGCTTGATTTTCCCTTGCACATACAAATCTTCTTTTGCTGCAGGTGGAAATTATTCTGATGATACTCCTGTTCCCATCTGTGTAATACAGTTAAAGCTATTGAGGTTAAACTGGTGAGTTAAGAGTGAGCCGAGTTATCTGCATAGTGGTAATGATGTCTCTTCTGTGGCCATGGACGTGGACAGGTACCTCCTTAGTTATTTCCTGCACAGAACTATGGCTCCATCTGCACTTGCAATTCCCCCCTTCAACTCGCTTCCTTTGTGAATCTATTTCATCAGAGCCTGTTGTAATCTCTTATGATGAGCACATGGGTGAAATTTGACAAGTGGGGCGCTGGTTGCTCCACGGGCCATTCCCTCTCCCCCACCCGCATACACCCTACCACTGTAAGACTCCACAGGACACACTCCCTCGATCTGCGAGTTGCTCTTTTGCTTTGAAGAAAATCAGCAACTCTACCAGAGGAAAAAAGGCAAGTTTTCTTTGCCTTAAACATTAAAGACAACATAATGGTAAATACTGCCGATTTTAACACAGAACTAGTACCTTCACTTCTGTTTTCCTGACAGTTTGAGTGAAGAGCAAATGATGTTCTGCCTGTGAATTAAGAACTTGACTGAATGTGTCTGACACCATGGTAAAGAAAATACTGGTGAGTTTGAAGGCAGTACTGAAATGCATAATGCTAGAAACACAAACTTTCTTTTTTTTTTTCCTAAATAAGAAGGTGCTTTACTAAAAAGTACTTTAATGAAGTTGCTTTAATGAAGGACTAATTGCCTCCAAATTATGACATTTGAAAAAAGATGTTACAAGCAGCTTCTTATTCAGAAATTAGCAGCCAAGATCAATAAAGAAAACATAAAATGTAGGCATATTATTGATGCAGATACTGATGCAGACAATGTAGGCATAACACTGCTATAAAGGGTTGAATTTGGTGAAAAAAGCTGATGAAATTAGAACAGCTGATGTCAACTCTATTGAGGCTGACTTCAAGTAGCTAGTGTTCAACCAGTTTGGTTTTTATATGGCCTTGAAAGATATGCCAACTGTAGCTGCTAAATCCATATTACAATTAGAAATGTTTACCTTTGTTGATCAAAAAAAAATGAAATGGAAGAAAAGAAAAATAACATACCATGTTCACACACAAAACAAAAAGAGCTATATCAGGGACATCAGGGAAGGTGGAATACTATAACAACACATTTTATATTGTTATACTATTCCACCCACCTTAATGGAGAACCCTTCGGTGTGGCTACGCCATAGCCTTTCGAATCCAGATTTCCTCCCACTTTCATGGTGTCACATGGCTTTCGTTGCTCAATGTATTCATTCATGGTGGACTCCAGCAGGAAGGCAAACTTGCCCTTGGACTTGCGGACACGAGCTACTCCCTCTGCGGTAGTCCTAGTGAACACTGATGGCTCAGCTGATTTCATGTAGGTCCACATCTTTTCATACACTGCTATTTTTGATCTCTGGAGAAAATAAAAAAGAAGTTAGAGAAAAAGAATGTTGCTACATTTCAGAATGGCACTGTTCAAAATAAAATCAGTCCTATTTAATTTTTCAAAGAACTGTGGTTGGGAAAATCATACTTGGATAATTACTTTCTCTGAATTCCATGATTATTTTACAAGAAAAAAGAAATAACAATATCAATACTATAAAATCAGATATTATTTTTAGGTCCAGTTAGCCTCTAGCAGTCACAATAAAACTGCAAAGATAAGCCCTGAATTTACTGTTAGATAAAGGCAGATCACACACTCAAAGTGTTGTAAAGTGTGGTTTAGGGAATTATGTATGAAACAGATATCCATAATAAACCTGTATGGGAAAGGATACAATAAAATAATCCTCCTGTAAATACTGCGCTGAATCCTGAAGCATTTCTCAGCTCTAACACCCACTTCTTCCACCATCAAAAATACAACAGCTTAAGTAAGATTTCTGCTTCAAATATTCAGAATCTAGAATTCATTCAATTTATGTTCAGAAAGGCTGCACAACATTTCAAGACATGGTTCACAATAAAAGATGGAAACAGAAAATTGGACAAAATATGCTACTAAAGGAAACAAAATGCCCTAAGCATTTGTCTTAAAGAAGTATTAGGTATGTTTTTAGAATCACAGTATCAGTGGATTTATTTTAAAGACTCTGTTCTTGCAAGTAATTAAGTAAGAAATGTGCTTGGTCAAAGAATGTGCAAGAACTCATGGCTTAGAGTGCATTAGTTGGAAATTTTCCTGTCCAGGAATGCGTAGTATAATCACAAGAAAAGACTTAAGCAAAAATAAAGCTTAATAAAAAATAAAAACAAATAAAAATTTTCATTGGAAGGAAGGAAGGAAATGCTGTCAGGCTGAGAAGCTTCTCATGGTCATTAGATTCATTCAACAACTCCTTTGCTTCTCCCAGCAACAGGAATACATACACTGTACAGTGGTTTTGTTTAATAACAGATGGCACTTGTCTTCTCTTATGCATGCTGCCAAAAAGACTTTTTGACCCAATGCTCAAGTCAGCTTTATTTGAGTCAACAGCAGTTTCTAGCTAAGCAAGATTTGGTCTATGAGCCCATTCCTCCACTGTGCTGAGCACTCCAGGAAAATATTCATTATTATAAAGCCCCAAAACAAAGGGCCTTAGAATATTTAAACAAATATAAAATCCTATAATCTAGGTATTAGATGGCTTTAAAATGGCTTTAAAAAAGTCTGCAACTGAGCCTTTGTATAGGTAACAGTAATTTCCCTTAAGCACTTCTTTTTACCAATTACTGGATAATTGGTCTAACTTGAAAGTAAGTGGTGTTTAACCAGAAATGTTCAATAAAAATACCATATAACAGAACATGATAAATTATCCTTGCTTTTTTAGCTTGTCTGTATGCATCATTTTATCTTTCTGTCAAATATAATAAAACTTAAATTAATAACAGCTGTGCATGTCCACAATCACATCCTGCCTTGTCACCCTCTCTTTCCACTGTAGTCACAGCTACTCTCCATTTACATAATAGTGGCTGAGAGCAGAGCATAAGCTAAGCCACCCATGTCTTCTTTTTGCTTGATGCTGATGTAATTTCATGTATTTAAATTTACAGAAAGGAAAAAAAGTGGAAGAGAGCATTAATGAATCAGGCATCATTTCAAGAATATTTACTTCCCTTCACTTCCAAACATTTTTTATTTTTTAACATGCACATCATCAGATTCTTTATAAAGTAAACATCTAATAGGTCACTTTCCTTCAAAACTAAAACATGCAACACATAAAATAGCTCTATTAGTAAGAGGAAACAATGCTCTATATCAACTGAAAAAGGTTGCATTTAAATCTATTTTTTTAGGATCTAGTTTCCTTGCCCATCAAGAGACTAAAAACCATGGCAAAGTCTAACAAGGCCTCTGCTCTGTAAGAACATTTTCTTCTCCCAAGCTTTCATTTGTTAACATTCAATTTCTACATGTCAACCCAGAGTGAAAATTGAAGAGCGAACCAACAGATATTCCTTATTATCATATGAGGAAACATTGCAGCTTTCCCTTGCAGTCAGCCAGGCTAGGATAATTTTCACTTAGGGCTTTTCTGAGTAGGATTGCTAAAACTAAGTTCTTTTCCTCTTGAGTAAGCAGCTCAAAAAATGCAACTCTCACTATCCAAAACAGGTTATAAGTAAATGGCTAATAGTATCACAGTCTTCATCTTCCTTATGTCAGCTTTCTCCTTTTCCTGTTTTCAATCTGGAATCAAAGCAGACTGAAGCAGTTGTTCGAGTTTCTGACATTTTGATCAGAAATGATCAAATGATGTGAAAATGTCCTGAAGGCTCCTCTTTATCCAGACGGTAATCACTGACAGAAAAGTTACACATTACTTTAATCCCCAAATGGATGATGTTTGTTTCCAGCCACAGAATATGGGAAGACTTGGGTAACAAGTCTTCCACTACTATTGTTTCAGTCTAGGTCTTCATTTATGTATTATGCAAACAGTGTTTGTGTAAATACTGTCCGTCAATGGTATTTTACCTTTGTCCCTGTTTTGTGAAAAATATTTGCAAGTTCTTCTATAGGGACATCATTTGCAATAAAAAAGGTTATTTCACTACAGACCTTTTGGGTCACTCAGCAGCTGCCCTTGACTTGACACTGTCTATAGTTCACAAATCCCATCCATAATTTTGTTAATGATTCACTGAGTTCAGTTTGGCCAAACGGAAAACAGTCAAGGTGTGTGGGAGTAGCTAACACAGAACAGTCCCCTTTTCAATTAGAGAATAAGAAGAAATCATCACTCCATCTTCCTTTCTTCTAAAAATGCCTTAAACTGCACCTTTCAGATAAGTAATGCTCCTAACTGTGTGATTTCCAAGGAAGGATTACAGGCTCACAGCATTTATTCAGAGCCATGTTCAAACACTAAACTCACACACATCCAGTCAGCTAGGCTTAACTTTCATCTGCTAGAGACATGAAATAAAGCAGGAGCGGCCATTTATTATGTACTCCTTGTGATGTCCAGGCTCCCTGTTTTCCAGCTGGCGAACACAGAAGATTACATACCAAACACACTAAAATGGGAGAGCAAATGGAAATGAAGTAATCAATACAGACAGCACAGACATATGAATGGCTATTTAGGCTACCTTCTACTGCTCCAATCACATCCCCCCGAGATACAATTTCTCTTTATTATTCATCCGAAAGTCAGCAAATTAAAAAATGCATTTCCTTCCCACCGCCCAAAGACCGTAAAGCAAAATGCACACAGCCAAATCCATAAGAAAAACAAAACCTGCAATCCTATCATCATAGGCTTTCAATGCTGCACATCATTTCAGTAACACAGCTTCAGATGAATCAATAGTGCAATGCTGCTTTAATTATCACTGGCTTGAGTGTCCCCTGGGGCACCTCTTTTGCCCAATGTGACCAGATCAATAAGCTTTCCACAAATTAAAATAACTGAAAACTCCAACAAATGGTGTTGTGGGGGTAAAAATGTAGCTAAAGCATTGCAGGAGTTACAAACTATATTAAATGTAATTGCAAAGTAACATCATTTCACCCTTCCAAGCTCTTACAAGAGCAGGTGGTAGAGAGAGCTGCTCTAATGGACGAGTCAACTTACTCTGAAGAACTCTTTGGTTGACCCCGAGTCCAGTGTCCCATAAGCGATTTCGGTTTGTTTGGCAAGGTCTTCTGCACTTTCTATGGGCGAGACCATTCGCTCAACAGTCAAGAAAGCAGCGAGGTTAGCAGTGTAGGATGAAATAATGATGAGCGTGAAGAACCACCAGACACCTCCAACAATGCGACCTGAGAGGGATCTAAACATGAATAAGATAATGCACATTTTCCTGTCTCTTAAGCCATGACGAGAAAGAGAGAAGGCACCATTATTGCTGAAACATGTATCATTAAGTAGCAGTCAATGGGAGGCAGATCATTTGCATTTTAAATACTAATAAATGCTTTTTCTCTTGAATCTTAATGCCTACAATACAGAGTCTACTGTATTAATATGCAAATGCACATACAGAAGTTTTAATTCTCTTTAAGAGTAATCCCAGTGTTATTATTTCAGGAAGTGCCTAACACAGCAAAAATTTTGTCAAAAGTACTGGATAGGTAATCTCTTTTTGGAGACAAAAGTAAAGCATGGTAGCTGCAAATCAGTAGCTTTCTCTGTTTCTTCTAAAAAAAAAAAAAAGACCCAAAAGGCTTTGTACATGGATTATGTTGGCTCTAGGATTAAAATGTTCCTGTCAGCCAAACTTATCAAACATCCTACAAGCTACTGCATTTATTTGAACTTTCACATTTTTCTTATGTGAGAAGCAAACATTTTGTGGTAACAGATATATATGTTAAGTAAAAAGTTATATTTCCCATTTTAATACCTGTAATTTCATGAGAAGGCTGTTGAGGAGTAATGTACATCCAGTCATAATCAGTAGCAGCAGTTTTACTGCTACCTTCAATAATAGCAGCGTTAGGCCAATGCGGAACACACTCCAAATCTCACTGTTAATAGCTAAAATGAAGCATTCAAGTTCGAATAATTGGGTCATAATGTTTAATTAAGAAGTTGTAGTTACTGCACACTAAAGCTCCAGAACATTTTAAAAGGTTGAGAAACTCAGGACTGGGATCATATATTACATCTGAGGCACCCACTGTGTAAGGCACAGCCCAGCCGTACAGCGCGGCTCCTCAGAAACGGTCAAATATTCTCTCTCTCCTAGATAGCGATATTCTGGAAGCAGTGCTGTAGAACTTGATAGGGAACAGAAATGGGACATTCATTCATGCAAGGCAAATAATCAGCACAATAGCGTGCACTTCACAATTGTAACACAATGGAACTAATTTAGAAACAACACAGATCCTCTGAAGTCAACTCAGTGGAATCGCTCCTTTGTATACCTGCTGTTTCTGAGAGCTGTTTGTGGTTTATGCACATTGACATATGTAAAATAATAGTAATGACTGAAATTCAAAGCAGATTCTCTGTTGCCCTTATCATAGCTATCAAAAGGGGAAAAAAATGAAAAGGCTTCCTAAAGAATGAACTTCAAAACACTGCCAGGAAAATAAATTACGGAAGATTTTATGCTTCAGTGTTGAAGATAAAATGCAAATGTAAAAAGATTTGACACAAACCTTGGGGAAATATCACATCCTTGTTGCATAAAGGCACCCAGGGAAAACCAGAGGCTGTTGAATATGCCAAACTCATTGGGAGGCTGGTCACTGGGTCCTTCTTTCCCATCCTCTGGTTCTTCTGTGTGCCACTCATATGGACTAAACCTGCTAACTAGGAACAGGACCACACTGACACCAATGTAGGCAAAGACTATGCACATCCAGATCTCATACGCCAAAGGGTCCAAGAAGGAAAACACTCCTGGTTTAGATTTCTGGGGCTTTTTGATCATAATGGATATCCCCAAACTCATAAAAGGCTTAGAAAAATCAATGACCTCTTCTCGTACCAAAGTGATGGTCAGAGGCGCAACAGCAATCTCTGCTTTCTATAAAGAAAAAAGAAATATAGATGTATAGATTAATTGGAGTTGGTTTATACACTCAGCTAAGCAGCTAATTCCAAAGGTATGTCATTAACATCAGGAAACTGTGGCTTAAATGCTCTTTATACCATGTTTCTGTTTCTTTCTATCACCGACTATATATTTACTCAATATGATTTTAGTAAAACATAAATATTGCAGGTTTTTACTTTAAAGAATTATAGAAATACTTAATTTTCCTGGTAAGGAGACTTTTAAATCTTACAGAGGTGAGCAGCAGTGCAGGTAGATCATTTTAGCTATTAATTTATATTTAAAGTAAAGGAATTCAAGGAAGAATGAAAAATGAGAATGACCCTATTGTTACTGAATGTATAGAGATTTTTTTATAAGATCTCAGAAACAGTCATTCCTTATCATCTTTCATAAGATACAATAATTCTTCAAGGTAAGCCAGCTCACAGACTAAAGAAAGTTCCAAATAGCATGAAGCAGCAAAGGAGATTAACTATTGCTGTCATGCCACAGAACTGCACACAGTTGTCTTGGGGGTAAGGTAGTTCATTAGGAATGAATTAGATCTTAAACAGGGCAAAAAGGCAAGTATACAGAAAACAGTTGTGCAAAATCATGCGATAAAAGGATAAAAAGGGTGCTGAATCCATTCCCATTAGAGACAGGAATAATTTTTAGTATGTTTCTCAAATATGTTTTTAGAATTAAGGTGTTGGTCTTGAATGAATCGTTATTGATGATGATGGTGATTACGGCTTCTAACAATGATGTCTGCATGAACTCTAAGGTACTGCAGCTGTGCTAATGGGTCATTTCTGTCATCAAGGACTCAACATTACATTAAGGTTTTCTCCTTGCCTTGCCCTGCCTTGTACACCAAAGCTGTCATTACAACAGTACTTAAGATGGGACTTTGTAAGAGGAACTGGGACAAAAGATGCACCCAGTGGGAGGAGAACAGATGCAGAAGCTGCTGAAACCTTTCTCCTGTTCATCACAATGTGGTGCTGTATCTCGGTGGATTCCCAGAGCAGAGCCCGTGCTCTGTGTCCAGCACAGACTTCTATGCAGTTTATGGGCTAAGGAGGGAAACAGTGTATTTTGAGAACGCTTGGTTTTGGCTGCTAATAAGGCAGACTCACAACCTGCCTTCTGCAGTGGCATTACTATGCTTCAGGCCCCAATATATGAGACAATCTGCCTGCATTTACCCCACCCCATGCCCAGTCATCTTCACTGCCACAATCAAGAGCTATTCATAAATCTCCATAATAGAACTGTTGTAGTTTTATTTTCTAAATACTTAGTTGACCCAAATTCATCTTATTGGGTAGCATCTTCAGTTATAGTACACAGCCCATAGTTTAGCAAAGCATTTAAACATGTCTGCCTTTTAGGATGTTCTTAAGGACACTCATACTCAGTAAAATATACAAGGATATATTTAAATCCCATCAATTTCAATGAGATTAAAACATGCTGAAAATTAAGGATGTGCTTAAGTAGCTTAATCCAAGTGTTACTTAAATAGCTTGTGTGAAAAAGAAAAACAGAAATTGAAATGTAGGATTTTTTGTCATATCACAACTTTAAAACAGATAAATGCATTTACAATAATATGTTTTTGTTATTTTATGCACTAAGTTATACTGAGCTATATATATGTTATGGAATTTAATTTCAAAATAATTTAATATAGTTAAAATATAAACCTATTTTGGAAGCTATATAATTGTGAATAATTCAAAAGAACTGACTCATCCCAGTGCAGTGGCCCAAAAATGCAAATTTGTATTAAAATTGCTATATATTAATCATCAGATTATATCTGTCATTCTGAAATAGTTGCGATGCAAACACATCATCGTAATTTTATGTAAAGATATTATAGTTTAAGCAACCCAATTAAAATCATCATTTTGCAAGCACATCAGACATTTCTGGTGCTAATGTCTTGGGTAAACATTATGATAAAATTCTCTGAATTTTAATGTAAATTTTGTAATACAAGGCATTTTTAAAAATTTGGCTTCTTGAAGTCCTGTGATTACATAAGTCTGACTGAAACAGTTTTTTTAAGATAGGTACTTTATGAAGAAAAATAACGTCTAAAATATATTTTTAAATATCCTGAAAATTGTACAGTAAATTTGGTTTCTGTAGTCCAAGTATCGTAGGATGGTTTGAGCTACTGGCTTTGCTGTCTATTTTTGTATTTCATCTCACTCATAAACTCCTTTTTTCTAGAAGGATGGCTTCCTTTTTAGAGTAATTGTTTTTTATATTCCTAAATTTAAGCTACCGTGAACACCTAATGTGGAGTCCTTGAAATGAATTAACCGAAAGACTCAGGGAAACTGTGATCTATTACTGCTAATCTTCTCTGTATTTGTCACACAGTGGTGTCTTCAGGAACACATTGTAAATGATAGACCTGGTCATTGGTCTTCAAAAGTGTTGGCTAATGCTTCATTTTTTGCGTCTGCAGATTGCTACAGGGATTAAAAGAAGGATCCTTGAGGGCTGTTAGTTTTTAAGATGTGAGGTGGAAAAGTGACAGCATCATTTTAGTGCGAATTGTGGAGATTTTAAAGACCTAATTACCACACCGCATATTGTATATGAAACACTGGATAAGATTAATCTTAAAAAATTTAAAAGCTAACGGAGTACATGCAGAACTAGAACTACATCAAAAACTATCTGCCTACACTACTTTAAGTGGTTAAAGAGGAGAAATAGGAACTTACCCATTTCATTGCAATAGTGATCTAATGTCAGATTATTCATAATGTAGATACACATTTTTCATGCCAATGAGTGTAAAGGGACAGTACACAGCTAGGTCACAATTAGATGCCAAATAATTGGAAAAAATGAAGCCTCCACAGTCTGATCATTTTATTTATCTAAGGCTACTGTGTGCCACATTAAGGTCTACATAAACTTTTCGTTGTTGAAAGCTAAATAATGACGATAGCTGTGCATTGTAATCATCAGCATTTGTGCTTTGCCCAGTTAATGTGCACCATATAATTATGGATTTAAACGATTAATATTATAACAATGCTGTGAGTAATTCATGGTTTTGTTGCCAGTGAAATCTGTTTTGACAAAGGCTAATGATACTTTACACTTGAAGCAACTGCATCTGCAACAGCATTTCAATCAAGGCTGCACCACTGACAAGTACAGATAATACAGATGGATTCTGTATCCTTCCAATATTATACAATGGGGTAAGATTGAGTCTGATGGTAAGAGGCTTTTACTTTTCCAGGACATATTATCATAACCTTGTGAATAAAATCTATCCTTCGTACAAGGATATCTGCGAAAAATCATGCAGGAAGTGATTTCAGTTTCAGAGGCTCTCAGATTTTAAACAGAAATGAGTTGTGACCTTTTCTGTTAAGCAGTGAAAGAGCAGAATTCTGTGTCAGGAGAATAAATAATTGAAGCTGACTGTTAGTGCATTTGGAAACACCTGTTAACATCTGCTTAAAGGTATTTCATCCCCAGACAGTATTTCTTTTGTGAGGTTCATATCAAGGGCTATAGAGCCATACATGGACTACTGCAGGCATTCGGATAGATCAGGGACAAATGACCAAGATTTCCTGGTAGTTTTTAATACAGTGCTAAAAAACAACCAAACAGGAAAATAAACACCCTCCCTTCCCCTCAATCTTCTGTACAGTCATAGCAAAACTGTACATTGCAGCACTTTGTACACTATTTCCCCTGGGACATGATGGAAAAATCAGCTACAGAGTTCAGGTGACAACTGACCTGCTCTGTGCAGTATCTGAAGGTGTCCAGCTACCAGCACAACCAAGGTATTGGTTGTCTCAAGGGAACCTGGGATAAAATGCATCCACTGTCAGTAACACGGATAGGGCTAAGCAGCACTGGGGTATGGTATAAAGAGCAGGAGAGGAGAGGACCCTTTCATGCGGCACAGTAAAGGATCAATCTCACTGGCCGGCACAAAACTGTCTGTTAATCCTTTCATGTGGTTGGGAATTAGAAGTTGTAAAATGTTTCCCAAATAGATAACTTGCTCGTTCAGTTGCAAATTCTGTCCCAATCCTGGCTGCTTACAAAAAGCCCTGCTCGAAGCATAGCCAGCTACTCAGAGTACTTGTGTTTATGATTTGGGGATCTACCAGAGAAGATGAACATCCTCTTACAGCACAGCTTTGCAGGAAAGTCTCTGGCTGACTGATTTTTCTGCTTTCTCTATATGGAATAGTTAGGGAACCTGATGTTCTGTAAATCATCTGGCAAGGACTCAAGGAAGCTGCAGAGAGGATGTTCTTCATGGATTCCCTATAGAAATCATAAACAGCAAACTTTTATAAGTTAACAGGACGAATGATTTCCTTTAAAGCTATAACTGTAAAAGTACAATAAACATGCTTGGAGCAGCTCGTGGCTTTAAGGCCAACTGACACAGGACAGTCTGTGTGACCACCATGAAAGTTATTTACCCTCCAAACCAGGATGGCTGCATTCAAACTGCTTATAGGGAATGGTCTCTTCCCCATGCTAGTGTCCAGCTGGGCTCCGAAATTGTTTTGGAGAGTAATTATGAGCCAAAAAAATAGCAGGGACCATTGTTGCAATTTAACAGTTAGACAAGGAAGTTACAGTGCCCAGGGACATTCCCTAGTACCATGATATACTGGGATAGATATAGGCTAAGGGGGCCCTTGGACAGTACAGCATATATACTGGGAAACAGCAGACTTCTGTTAGTTCTTGCAGTAAAAAAGCAGCTCCAAGAACTCTGCTGTGGCCCATTCCCATTTGGATAGTTGTACAGGAGCTTTTAAATTTGGCCATCAAATATTTAAAGAGTCTTCACCCCATTCTTTTCCATTACAAAACCCGAAGTGTTGACCACGTATTGCGGGGCGTCCTCTTCATGCAGGTGATTTGCAACACGTACCTTATGCCTGTGTTTTGTTCCTTTCAGCTACATTAACAGCAGCAGGTCACATTCCAGTACTGGCATGAACCTCTGTGTGAGCTTCCTAATGGCCCTTTGTATTTCAGTCTAGCACTAGGGCAGTTTGGGTTTGACGAGGTAAGTTTTTCAAGATAAATAAAAGGGGGGAAAAAACCCAACAACCTGAAAACTGAGGTTTAATTTCAAGTTTCCTCTATGATTTTCAACTAGACTATAGATTACTGAAACTCTGCTATTAAAACTCTGTAACTGTGCAAGCGAATTTTCACACAATATGTAAAATTTCTAGGATGTTTTAAGAAACAGACTGGTGTAAAGCAGTGCATAGCCATTGACATCCATGCAATGGCTATGAAGATTAAAAGGCAGAAAAGGAGTTGCCTCCATTTTGATAAAATAAATCTGAAATAACCTTGACTTTTAAAATCCTGTGAGTTGAGCTTCTTCCAAGCCACTAAAGTGGATATACATACTTGGTGATCATTCAGCTTTTCCACTCTTTAAAGACACCAGTGAGCTTTGTTCCTCCAAGAACTTGCAAGAACATACAGGGTTTTGTGAGGCTGGTATAACCTTCCCATGGGGAGGGGAAATCAACAAAACTCTGGGGCACCATTTCCCACGCTCCTACGGCACACAGTCTATTTCATGTTGAGGAGTTCCTTGAACTGATCCTAGCGGAGAAGACTTGGACAAAATTTATCAGCTATATTTAGCTGACAGAAGGGAACAGAAATGGAACTGCGAGAAAAGCCAGTAGGCTTTTGCTACGCGTGGCCCTAACCTTCATTGGAATTGCGGAAACTGCAGCTGTGGATGGACCAACTGCTACGCGGTAGTTTTTTATAGGGAGATTAAGGCATGTTCTGAGTTCATTGGTGAAAATGTTCTCACCTAAATAATTTTAGGATTTTTTTTTTTTTTTTTTAATTCCATCACTGAAATGAAACATTTCTCTAAGAATTCTGATCTGTTCTCAGTGCAGGTATTAGCAACTGCAGTCATCAGCAAGCACAGTTCTGAGTTTTGCTACTTCTGGTAACACCAGATACTATTTCTTGGGTTTGCTGGAACTCTTTTCAATAAATATTACAATTTTATGTTTCAACAGAATTGTTAACTGTTATCCTATTCCGCAGAATCCTTCTCCAGATCACTGTATAACTGTTGCTGAACTTACCAGGTTTGCTCTTAAATTTTATTGTTGATGTTTGTCTTAAAAGTCTGTCTTAATTCTGAATAGCCTAATTGTGTACTTGTCTGTAGTGGTTTGCTTTATCTGCTTAATATTTGATAGTGGATTCTCCATTTCTCAAACTAGACCAAGAGTCCTATCTTTTTTTAAAAGATCTGTCCCCCATTCCATGAAAATGAATAAATGAGTGATATTCTTCCCAACTAAGTTTTACAGTGTATCAGGAATAGATGCTCTCTAACACCAGTTCTAAAATTAATGAATTTTTAAGGGATGTGCAAACTGTGGGTGCTCTAATCTTACAAGGTACTAGTTGAATAAATAGTAGAATTTGAACTATTTGATTTTCTCTGGAAAATAAATGAAAGCACAGAGATCTGAAACAGAATTCTGTTTCTTTTCTGTGACTCCCAAGGTTAAATAAAATGCACATATACTTCCTATTTTATGACTAATACTATGATAAATTAAATCCTGCTTCAAAAATTGGTATGCTTACCCCATAAACAAGTTCTCCCACCATCCCATTCCAGATTTTTGTTTCTGGATCCCTTGCTCCATATTTTCCATCAGGAACAATGGCAATTTTGTACTTGATACCAATATGTTTTGCAATTTCTGACGCCAGATCTACACAGTATCCTTCAAACTTGTCATTCCCTTCAAACGTATCATGGTTTTTCTTGAACATAACATATGGGGCTTCCTATAATGAAAGAAGTAGAACTGTAAAGGAGAAGTATACAGAATATACTCTGAAAGTAACATTTCATCTACTGACTGAACAACACACATCTTATCAAAAGTTCATGGATAGTATTAACACATTTAAATTAAAATGAATAGAACTTCTGGAAAGGTATACTCTTTACACTATAATTTGGCTTATACATCTCACAAGATTTATCAACCTTCGAAATTATAAACACAGATCTATCCAAGAAGGCATATAAATTTTACTTTGTTTTAAATAAAGGCCTTAGTGCAGTATATGCAAAATTTAAAGCGTGAGTAGAGGTTGCACCTATACAATGCAAATGACTGTGGGATAATGCAAGGCATAATTTACGCTTTTGACTTCAGTAAGTAAGCATATCCTCTAACATAGTGTGGTTACTTTCTATGTAATTTCAGATGCACAGCCTGAATGATTTGCTTTCTCGGGGTTTAGAATGCATAGTTAATAAGAGGCTACATACACTTCAGTGAGAACATAGATGCATGTTCCCGAGGAGACACATGTCTTCCCCTTCGAATAAACAGTGCAGACTCTGCAAGGTCTTTTAGGATGAATCTAAGCAATATGCATGGGCAAGAATGGTATTAAGCTGACACTGACTTTACATGCTGCATGAAAGAGAAGTACCAAAATATTTTTGGTTGGTGAGTGCCATTGAAAACAACTGAAAACTTCTCGAAAAGTGGATCTTACCTTCCCTGTGTAAACCACACTAGCACAATAGTGAACATTATGTGATTGGGAAATCAAGGTCACATTGGAAAAACAAGGTCACATTTTTCAAAAAAGAAAAATATGTGCGGATTCAGACATTAGCAATCATTGTGTAAAACTATATTTTCTGGTGGTATTTTAAATTACTTCACATAATTCATATTCATAGCCAGTTCTAGATAAAATACTAGTCACTGATGGCAACCTTTCTTTGAATTTACATCACAAAATCCTGGCAACTTAAGTTTTCCATGTGCTGGCCCTGGCAAATGTTATTTTTTTGACACTAACCTTGATAGTAGTCTGCCCTATTCACATCTTTCCTATACACATAATTAATACAAAAATAAAATAAAGGTAAACATGTAGTCTGAGAATGTCTGCTTCATTGAAACTACATCAACATCATTTGTAAGCAACAACAATTTTGTAACCTCTATTAGATGTTTAACAATGGAGGATACGTGGCACTGCATAAGCAATAAGAGGATTGAAAAAAACGATTCCAAAATTTTTCAGTGTGTCAGGTGAATTTTTCCTTTTGGATACCAATATCTAGCTCTTATTAGCAGCGTGTGGATCCACCCAAGAGAAGAACTTGATAGGCAAGCCTCAACAGTTATCTTTAATTTACTATTATAAGGCGAAAAGGCAGAGAACTAGAAAAGGGAGAGATAATATGTGGGAGGCACCATTCCCTTTACTTATGCAAGCTTCCTCCCCGTGGCAATTCTGCACAGGACCCACCTTCATGTAAGTATGACAGAACAGAGCTTTAGGTAATGTGAGCGGAGAAAGTTGCCTAGTTCGTTTACTTCAATGTGACAGAAAGGTTCCAGATTAAATTCAACACAGTTTGGGAATGAGGAATTGTTAGTATTTCTTTTAAGAAAGAGTCAGGTTCCTCAGTACTGCAGGAATGTCTCACTCTGAGGTGTATTCCCAGAACACCTCTTCTCCCATCATCTTCCTCTTATGTTATTCTCTGCTATGGACGTGCCTCTTTGGGCCACAATCCCTTACCAGTAATTCAGTGTTGGAGGCCACTGATGCATTATGGCCTTTACTTCAGCTAAGAAAAGTGTCCACAATGATCACTTCCTAAGTCAAACTCTGTCTGACTACCTCGTTCCTTCACCTATATATAAGTATAAATGCCCAGAAAAATTTGAGCTTGACAACAGCAGATTGCTGCAATTCACATAGTTATGACCACTGCACAGCGAAGGATTGCCAAGGACTTCTAAAACTGGGGCAATCACAAAACAAGCTGTTATCGTCTTGAGGCCTGGGCACTGAGAAGGCCACTGAGCTACAGCATTAACTACACACTGGAATCACTGCAGCGATGCAGTGCAATTTGCCCATACAGAGACTGTATCTTCAAAGGAAAACTGCTGAATATTACCAGCAGCCTGCACCATTTCTTGCATTTCTATCCCCAGTTAAATGAGCTTAATCTCAACCCCTTGTCTTCCAGGGTGAGCAAGAGAGAAAAGCAAGAAGGAGTACTGCCCTCTTTTTGCAGTAGATCTTGATTTGGGGAAGTATTTTGGGCACATGAAGCAAATATTCCTCCCTTATGTAGGTTTTTTGTTCCCATGAGAAGAAAAGCCAAAATCTGGGTCTTTCCACATATGTTATTGCACAAAAATGGTTTAAAATAAACAGAGGTGAAAAATACTATGTCTCCTGACTGTGATGTATCCAACTGCTAGCTAGAAATACAAACAAGTCTTGACCAGTATCCTGCATTTGTGGACTGTCCTTACAAGCTTCAGTTACATTTGCTTGCTGTACCTCAAAAGCAATTTTGTTTTTCAAAGACCAGAGTTAGTGACCGCTAGCTCTTCTGATTCAGCCTTTCTTATAAATCTCACGCCAAAGGCATACAATTAAAGTCACACCAGGAAATAATAATTCTGGAGAGGGACACAAAGCAGACAGGCACAGAGAAGGCCAGGTCAGCCTGCTCCTTCTCCCAAAACCCAGACACTGTGCTTCTGCCTGCACCTCATCGCTGGCAGGGCTGCGACAAAAAAGCATTTCAACTGCCTCTGCACAGCAAAGTGAAGTGACAGACACCTTATTTTTCCCATTAAAGGCTAAATAAGCTTCATCCCTCCTCCTCATGAGTTCTGTCAGGGAACGCTGAGAAGGGAAGCAGAGGGGTCCAATACTATCCTTGGCAGGTGCAAGCAGCGTCAAACCATAGAGTGGAAGGACCACCAAGTGAGGGCTCAGAAGACCTGGGTTCTCCCAGGGATCTGTTGGGTGACTTGGAGGAACTGTCTTGGTTCTCTCCCCATCCAATTCTCTTTCTACACTACTGTGATCTTGCTGATTTAGAGCAAAATATAGCAAGAACATCTCTTATAATGCAATTCTCTTACAGAGTAAGGTAGTACCTCTTGCTCCAACTGCTTTAAAAGAAGCAGCCATTGAATGAGATCTGACAGTGTGAAACAATACAATTAAAAATAATGGGAACACCTACCACCTTTTGCTTACTATGTTGTGCTTTCCCTCCTACCTATTTTATACAGAACAAATAACAGTTTCTTTAATTGGTGTGCTTACTTTACCTGCCAAATATTGAGAGATGGGGGGACGTGGGTGGGACTGAAAGTGTCTTTCTGATAAAGACTGTTTGCAAAAAAAATCAAATAGTAGCACTAGTTTTAAATTCTGTCCATTTCAGACTTTGGGGTTTTTTTCAAACTAATGAGGTGTGCAGATGTTATTATAATAACATGAGGGCACTGAAAGGCAAGTTTTACTGGTTTGATAACAAGCATCTTACACAGATGAACTTGCAAGGTCACCCTGCAAAGTCACGGAATATCCGAATTGATCAATAGCATGTACTCAGCCATATCTTGATGCTCTTTTCTACCTGTGGCACCGAAAAGGGTGACTTTTTCCTCTATAATCTATTACAATAGCATTTTCTAAATGAGTAGTAATGTTACTGTAACCATGCTAGTCTAAAGATATGAGATGCAAGATATCTATGGAGAGGTAATATCTTCTATTAGGTCAGCTGAAATCACCGAAAACAGTTTGCAAGCTTTTTCACCATTTCCAGTTACAGCATCTTGTCTAATAAAAATATTACTTCTCCCCACCATTTTTTATTTACTACATTTTTGAACGATAAACTCTTAACCTACTGATGTAAAACACAGGTTTGACTTACTGCTGAATGAGGTTTAGCACCAGAATATTTGCAAGATTTCAGCTGCTTAATCGTATCCTATGGAGTAGTGAATCAAGGAAAAGTCCACATTGAAATGATCAATGACTAGCACGGAAGAGATATTTGAAATGGTGCAAGCTTTACTTATATAACTCACAATTTTATAACAATACTTAACATTTGTAAATACAAGTTGATGTCTGCAACAATTACCTTTATAGATGTAAACAAATCATTCCACCACATTGCCACAAATTCATGTGTACAGTAAAATGCTCACAACTGATGATTGATACTATACGGGAAGCTGGAGAAAGTAACTAACCCAAATACCAAACAGATCTATGTTTGGCTTTCCTATTCTAAAGTTCATTTCAAAATCTCTAAACATTGTAAAAATAATTTGTAAAAGGACAAGTATTTGTGCAAGGAAATGTCTCATTTTTAGAACAGAAGTGGCACACATTATCACACTTTATTCTGAAAGAAAGTTCTGTAGATGTCAATAGAAGGTTTTTTGGTTTTTGTGGGTTTGGCTTTTTTTTCCGAATAAAGTGTCCAGGATTCGGTTTGAAGTCTTTGTTATTGTCATGCAACAAACTTCAATTTTTTCTCCATTCTAATAAAGAATAGAATTAATAAAATTTCTAATGAAAAAATATTTTTCTATTATGAGAAAGGAGGTTATAGCTAGAATTTTTGAGGTAAGACTCCATCAAGAATATATCAGTTAAAATAGTGAGGGTGGTTGTCAGTCACCTAATGAAGGTATCTGTCATCTGAGATGCCCTAAGGTAAGCTGCTTGACCTCCAAGTGCTGTTCAGCAGGTCTTTTGTGCTGCCCCTTTACGGATAGGTCTGATGATAACCTCAGTGCTAGGCATCCACCTACTAGCCACTGAATCAGCTTCTAAATCTTTGTGGACTTTGCTGAAAATTTACATACTTGGGGCACAACTTATCCCACATGCCTGAAACAACATACAGTAGCTGAGACACCCACATGTAGTGGTCATAGATAGTGTAAAACAGACCAGGTGTCATCTTGCCAGTGTAAGAAATGGGGGGTACGCAGTATATCCTAGAGCATCTTAAATGTCACTGGGTACTTATAAGTGGGCAACTGAATCAATACCCTTTGTAAAGTCCTATACATTTAGGTGACTCGGTCTTGAATTGTATCCTGCCCTTGAAGCTTAATCTGCCAACACCAAGACTATCTCATTAAAATACTGAGCTGGAAGCCACAATGCAGACACAGCTAAATGTACACTGGAATTTGGTGCTAAAGGATTTTTTTGATTTTTTAAGTTTTGCAATCTCAGAGTAGGTACAAAGTTAGCTGTATCATTAAATGGATTGGAGAGTTTGGAGTAGTCTTCTTGGCCTATTCTTCTACATTCTACCTCAACATCTTGCCAACGTATTTCTCAACTTCCTAAATTAGAGATGATCATTTTATCCAGCTGGACAGAATCCACTCACTTTACCTTAGTGTTAGAAGAGGACTACATATGGCATCCCTTTTCCAGTCATACAATTAGCCTACTGCGCACTCGGAGGTCCCAACCCACCCCTGGAGGGAATGCTTCTGCACAGAGGTAGAAAATCTGAAAATCTGTCCTTTCCACAGGGCAAGAAGTACAGGAGGATGTGCATCACATGAGGTGCTCTCCCAGGAACTATAAAAACCAGGGCTGCATGGCAGCTGGTGGAGTAACATGCATCAGCTGCCCTTGCTGCCTCCTCTCTCTGGGCTGCTCCTTCACCACACGACTAATTGGAGATTAGTGTGCCTACTGGAGATTGGAGAGTGCCTATGTGCTAAACCAAAACTGTAAAATAAATTCTACGTGCTCTCGGTACGTTACAAATGAACATAAAATTTTGCCAAGCAGAAAACACTGTAGTAAGTTCTTTGATTGCAGAGCTGATTTGTTATACCGCACCTTCTATGCAATAGCCGTACAGCCACATTACAGCAAAGTAAGCATAGGCACATAAAAACTGAAGAAACAGCAGGCAAAACAACTTGTGCTATTTGGCTTCAGGCAAAAATTAAAGCGAGTCATGCTGAAAACTTGTAAACTTTTCTTATACTGCCACGACACCTGTCTTTGAAGACTGAAAAGCCTGACAGCACTGGTTGTAGAAGCTTTTCAGTTTAATGTTACGCAACCAACCAAATGTTTAATGTTACGCATGCAACCAAAATTACATGTGTTGTCTACAATGGTTCAACTTCCCTTCAATGTGAAGAGGGCAATGAAGAGGTGAAAAAGTCTCTGTCTGGCATTTGCAACATGACTGCAATACAGAGAAGAGCAAAATGCCAGGAATCCGAAAGCTACTGTAATTAAATATACCTTTTCTTTCTGTGCGTGATCATATGCTTGTGGATGCTATATACATTGCCCTGGCAGGCCAGTATTAAGAATCATGGTTCTAATCTGCCTTCAGCATCATGTGTGCAGCTCCCAGTGGAGACAAGGGGAGATGGGCACGATAAGGCAGAATTCACCATATATTCTTATTCAAACCAAATTCTGATATATTTCTCTTGCACTGTGATTTTGAAACACTGAAATGGGACGCTTTTGGTCAAGAAGCAGTGCTGCTTTCAAATAATTGCATTTATCCCAAAATGACATGCTGCATAAACATAGGGCATGCTTTGGAATATTAATTCAGCTTTTTGGTTTTGAAAATGATCCCACCAGTCCTTTCAATACAGGGACTGGAAAAGTTCTTTTGAAGATAACATTTATTATGCACATCAAAATGCTTCAATGCAAACAGGACAGGCAAGATAACACATTTTAAAAGCTTTCTTGTTTTCTTTTTTTTCCTTTCTGGCAAACAGGAACCTTTTATATTACTGTTCATTACTATTTTTTAGTTGCTTCTCCTAAGCTTGGAGCTATTTATGGAAATTACAGTATTCATGTATGGTAGCTTCAGTCAAAGATATCAGGATTAGTCTGAGAGGAAAATTTCGACTGAAAGCTTGTTATTCACATCGTTCTCTTCTCAGCTTGGCAAAGTTGAAGGTTAACGTCATCTGTTCTAGACATTTCAGATTAGTCACAGAACTTTTCTTGGTGGTTCAGTGCCTGGTCATCCAGTCAGAGGAACAGTAATCCATATGGAAAAATTAGCCCAATGCTACTAGACTGGTGGTTAATACTTGAGCCTTAGTTAGGAATGTTCGCAGCATCTTGGGACTCTTTTCTTCCTTGATCAATTTCTTAAAATAGGATTCTTCATCAGAGGCTGAA
>VXBH01007899.1:521-36909 GCA_013400035.1 Rynchops niger | reverse complement strand
AAAATTAAAATAAAATAAAAAGTTACACAATTTGGTTAGGAGTTACATTCTGAATTCCTGTATAGTAGTTTGCTTGGTTTGCATCCTGGAATGATAATCTTCAACAGGAGATTTCTTAAGACATACTTAATGTATAAATGATGATAAACACTGCTGGAAATCTGGTAACCAACTGCATTTTTGAATAAGAAAATATCTTGACACTTCCCTTTGGATTATTTTCAACTCTGTATTAATTTAGAAAAATTATTGCTTAACAACACATACAGAATATTCCTTCCCATTTGAGACATGGTTTATTCTGAAGGGTTAAAATATCCTGTCTAAATGAAGCAGGTGAAAAGGGCAGTGAACTGATACGTAAAATCTTAAAAGTGGTCAGGTAAAGGTCACCCTTTGCCAGTTGGCTTTGACAAACAGCTTAAAAGGGCATATCTGACTACAGAGGGAAAATTGTTAAGTATTTTGCTTAAAATACAGGTTTGTAAGAAATGATGGTTTTGAAAAACTGTGTATTAAAACTGTAAATGAATGAAACAACTGCATTCTCCTTTGCAACCACTCTTCAAAAACACCAATAACACTGGAAAATCAAACTCCAAATCTATTTAGATTTTATAAAATGGAAATTTTATTGAAATAATGAATAAACATATTAAGAAACAGGTTCTAATGCATCTACTAAATTCATGTTTTCATTCACAGTTTAAAGTAGCTAATCCAGTTCTGACTGGCTGACTGAACTATATTACTTAGAATTTTAGTTCTTGCTAACACCAATCTTGAATTTATAATGCATGGACAAAAAAGGACACCGATATTACAGGCACCTGATTTTATACCCTCTGTTCAGTTCTGCCATTTAGAGGTTTTGGGTTTTCCTTTTCTTCCAGTTTTTGTGAGTCAAGACTTATCAATTAAGAGCTTGAAAGAGTTCGCTTATATTTCTGAGACTTACTTTAGTAAAAAATGGAAAAGACTGAATAAAGGAGAAAAAAAACTACTGCAACTCAATTTTGAAAACCCGATTTCAAGTGAATCATTATATTAAATGCATACCAAAAAAACTCTGTACAGACATGACAGTCAAGGTAATTAAGATACATGGCTCTTACCCTCCCACTAACCTACGAACTGGCAGACTAAATTAGACCATAACTAGAAATGAGATTGTATCACACACCAGTATACTCATTAAAAAAAGAAACACCTTACCAAAATTGTAGTGACAACTACTGTTCTATTCTCAATGGCTGAAGTGTCATTTCCAAGTGTAGGTTCATGTTGAATCAAAACTAATTTATCCATATCATTCCAGTAACCAACCTGCAAAACAAAATGTATATAATTAACAATAGAATAGTCTAAATTCTGTAGAATTACAAATATAAATGATCATAAGAACAACAGAGAGATCCCAAGATAATTTTGTACCAAAGCCCATAGACAGGCCATGGTGGTATGTATCTAACATTTTGGGTATACCATCTTGCACCACTGCTGCTCAAAGGCAGAGATGGTATCACTGCCACTCAGCTGTTCCTGAATGATCTGAGCTTCAACCAGAGGCATAAGTTATATCCCATTCTCAATAGTTTGAAGCCGTCCTGGGGCATAAATGAGATATAAGAATTTTTGCACTCCACAAGAAAATTTTCATTCACTAATAACCTCCAGATCTTCTGGTCTTAGATGGAGGAGTGAAAGATATGTGGATGAGAGCTTTGCAATTCAATGGCTGATCTCAATTCCCTGCTCCACCGTGGGCTTCCTGGGAGACCCCAACCCAGGGACTTACACCAGGCTCGTTCCACTCAACTGCTGGCACTGACTTTTGGTACCTACACTAGAAGCCCTCTTATCAAAGCTTTCTTAACACTGACTGGACAGACAGGCATCACCGGACAGTGACTCAGCTCATGCAGGATAAGCACCCCTCCTAAAAAAGTACTTGCCTTCCCCACTGACTATATAAGCATGGTGAGAGTGACTTCACTCTAAAAGTATCTCTGGTAAGTGCCTACAGGGTTCATCTCCTTGACTGCATTCAGGATGCCACAACCCTTCCCAGAGCAGCCTTATGGTGAAACAGCTGCCTTTGTTCATTGCTGGCTGTTCTCTAGGAACAGGTTTGAATTACTCATTCTTGTATTCCCATGGAGAAAAAAAGATTAATCAAAAGAGGTATGCCTGCAATCAGAAGCCTTCCCTTACAGACAGATATCACTCTTTGCATTGCACACCACTGTAGCTGTGCTCTCGGCATTGGTAGTGATGCTGCTGGCCCAAGACATGAGTCAACATCCTTTTCTGTGATGGCCCAGGGATGTGGCACTTAGGGACATGGTTTAGTGGGACTTGGCAGTGTTACGTTTATGGTAGGACTCAATGATCTTAAAGGTCTTTCCAACGTAAATGATTCTATGAGTCTGTGAAATGGCAAGTGGTTCATGACAGTGGTACCTTGTCTCAGTCTTACTTGGAGATGTCTAATTCCACCTTCTCACCCATCCTTCCAGCACGCCAGACATAAGTCCCTTAGCTGAAGCTGTTCTCACATCTAACTTGTGACTCACTAAGAAACAACCTCCCTTTTCCCCTTCTTGCCATTCTCTTTGCTGTAACTAGATCATGGTTGTCTGTGGACCCTCTGACATGGTTGCTGGGGAATAGCTCAGTGCCTGTTCCTCTGACCCGGCACTGACAGCACTCAGCTCCATGTCAAATGGACAACATGAACAAACATGTCAGTAGAAGAACAGTGCTCTAACCCCATCTAAAGGGGCCCTCTAGGTTCCTAAGAACATAATGAATTAAGAGACTGATCTTTTTTCCTAGGAAAGGTGCAGAAAGCAGCAGTGATTTTCAAAGGTTCCTATCAAAGAGATGCAATTCGAGCTGGCACAGCTCATTTTCAGAAGCACCTGGGGACCAGTCAGAAGCAACTCTCCCTTCCCTCCTTCCTTGATGAATTAAGAGTTCATGAGACCAAGAGCTGGGAGAGGGAATGCCTTGTCCATCTTCCCAGAAGAAAGGGAATTTTAGTGGAAAGCAGGCTCCAGAAAGAGCTCCAGTGTAACTGTCAGTGCCAAAGGACAGTCTGTACCTTGGATGATAAGACTTCAGTATGATGGAAAATGGCTAAATGATCAGATCAGTTATGCAGCCAATATTATTTCTTAAATTATTGTAGAACCCAGACTAAAATTCACCATCACATAGGATTCATGTTGTGGAGAAACATCTTGTTCAAATCAATGCAGTGATATAAGACACTCTAGAAGTGCAGGGGAGTGCTTTTGGTTCCTGATCTCATATGCATTAAAAAATCCTTAATTCTTAATTAAGGATTAAGAGAATCTTAAAAGAATCCTTATATTCTTAAAACGGTCAACCTTCCTCTTGATTCTTAAATTTACTAGTTCATTATTTTCCTTTTTGGAAAAAAAATTATGCAGAGGCAAATGACTAACGGTTCCTAGAGCAGTGTGCAGACACACTCACCACAGAGAATTACAAATGCATGAAATAATTCAATATGAGTGAGTGAGTATGAGTCAATATAAGTGAATATTTTTTATTAGTGAAGCGAATAAGCACAAACTCTTCCAATGCACAACTTCTGGTATATTTAGATGAAATGTTCCTTTTCTCTTTGCAATTGCTATTACAGCACAGGAGCCTTGATTTTGGTGTCTGCAGCTAACAGGAAGCTTCAGCATTGCTGATACAGTGGAAGGGGAGGTTTTCTTCCCAATAGGATGCACTGCTAACAAAGATTCTTTTTCATCCAGACACTATAGAGTCACAGACACAATTGATAACTGAAAATGTCAAGTTCCTGTCAAAACCTGTGGCCAGCTAAAGGCAGAATATGTACAGCAAAATCTGGCAGTTTGTGAAAGTCATTATAATAGTGAATGATTGTTTTTCATTGTGCAATTCCTCACTGCTGTAAAGTTCAGAAGGAAAACAGAAAATGAATGATGTACTGTGTTATAAAAGTAAGTACCATATGAAAATGCAGACAGCGATAAATAAGGTTTTTGAGGAATAGCAGGTATTTTTTAAAGGAATTTTAGCTTGTGTGCCTGGGTGTGAGCTTGCATGTGTGTGTCTCAAACCTGCGCTAAAGTAACTCTGGAACTGGATTACTGAATAAATACATAAGATATATGATGACACTTGTGTAAGTATAGATATTCACAGCCACTCTGAAAGCACTAAATAACAATGTTTTCCTATAAATGCCTCAGATCCCTAAGGAAAAGAACTCCTCAAAGGATAGGATTGAATTCAGCTATTAAAGTGCATCCAATTCTACTTGGATTGCAATGGGACTTTATAGCAGTTGCATCCACTTATACAGAGGCTGAATTTGTCTTTTAAGAGACAATATTGCAAAAATATCTGCCTCAAAGTAAATTTGTCACAACAGTATGGCATTTGAATGAGTAGTGTCATTTCTGAAGGCTTGTGAACCTTGCAGCAATCATAGAAGTGTTCCTGCTGAAGCCCACACGTCACTAAGGGTAAGAGAAAACTCAAAATTTTTGATAATCAATTTTCAAGTTAGTTTCCCAAGTTGGCATTTAGGAGACAGAGTTTAGACTGCCTTGTGCATGTGTGCATGTGCGTGTATACATATATTTATGTGTTTTGTTTACATTTTTTTCCTTTTCTTTTTTCTTAAATCTTGGTGATGTGATGAATGGTGAATGACAGAATCACAGAATGATTGGGGTGGAAAGGGATCTCTGGAGATAATTTGGTCCAACTCCCTTGCTCAACCTAGAGCCAGCTGCCCAGGACCATTTTCAGATGGCTTTTGAGTATCTCCAGGGAAGGAGACTCCACAACCTCTCTAGGCAACCTGTGCCAGTGCTTGGTCACCATCACAGTAAAAAAGTGTTTCCTAGTCACAGAATCACAGAATGGTAGGGGTTGGAAGGGACCTTCAGAGATCATCTAGTCCAAACCCCCTGCCAGAGCAGGTTCACCTAGGAAAAGGTGCACAGGAAAGTATCAAGGCGGGTTTTAGATATCCCCAGAGAAAGAAACTCCACAATCTCTCTGGGCAGCCTGTTCCAGTGCTCTGTCACCCTCAAAGTAAAGAAGGTTTTCCTCATGTTGAGATGGAATTTCCTGTGTTCTAGCTTGTGCCCGTTGCCCCTTGTTCTGCTGCCAAGCACCACTGAAGAGTCTGTCTCCATCGTCTTGAAGCCTGCCCTTTACATATTTATAACCATTGATAAGATCCCCTCTCAGTCTTGTCTTCTCCGGGCTAAACAGACCCAGGTATCTCAAACTTTCCCCATAAAAGAGGTGCTCCATTCCCTTGATCGCCTTGTCAGTGTTGTTGTCAACGGACTCCAGGAACGTCCTGTATTGCTTAGGTCCTGCTGTGTTGTCCCACCAGCAGATACTGGGGTGCTTGAAGTCCCCCATGACAATCAGGGCCTATGAATAAGAGGCTGCTCCTATTTGTCTGTAGAGGGCCCCATCTGCTTGTTCTTCCTGGTCAGGTGGCCTAAAGAAGACACTCACTATAGCGTCACCTTGACCTGTCCTCTCTTTAATCCTAATCCATAAATTCTCACCTGGGTCCTCATCCATCTCCAGGCAGAGCTCCATGTATTCCAGCTGCTCTTACACACAAAGGGCAACTCTCCCTCCTCATCTTCTCTGCCTGCCCCTCCTTAAGAGCCTGTATGCCTTTGCTGCAACACCCCAGTCACAGGAGCTGTCGCACCATATCCCCGTGATCTTTCTCCTCACACCCTTTCCCCTCACTGGCAGGTTTTATTATGGTTCTGCAGACAAGAACCAAGTAAGAAATGCTGCATAAATTAAACCAATATGAGCATTGGTTATTGTTACCCATGTTATTAAACTATGTTGAAATCTGCCTCTGACTAGCTGTGCCATTTGGTAATGCTCTGTTCACGTCCTTAAAGCTGTGGGCAACAAAAATCACTTTTCTAGAGATTAGAGACATGCATTGCTCCGACTGGAAAGGCTAGTCCTGAAAAGATATTGCTGGGTGACTCATAAGTCATGTTATGTAGGACACGAGAAGAAGGCATTAAAAGTGAAGGCCTCTTAGTTCAATCAAGTATAGCCATTTCTCACGTATTATATAGGATTTGTCAGGCTGGAGCACATAATTGGTCCAATGATCGCAAATAAAATACTATGTAATACATGAGGAATAACTTCTTGTGAGTAGCCAGATCTGTCAAAGCTGTTATGGCTTGTTATATCAAAGGCAGGTAATGCCTTAAGAGTGGCAGAGAGGCATGCCTGAAAAGGTTAGAAAAGCACCTTGGGACTCTAGCGCGGCATAGATGTAGCTCCTCTTTTTGCAGCCACCCTCCCCTTCAACTTGCAGACAAGAAGAGAGGGTGGGGACATCCCTGCAGTGGTGCCAGCAAGAGACCTCTCTCAAAGCAGGTGACAAATATTGAAAGAGGAACAACAGGCTACTTGTGACAGTGTGCTGCAAAACAAATTCCCTAATGAGTTACTGAAGTTGTGACCTAATTAACCACCTTGCCTTCCCTCCTGTACAATTGGGAATGGGGGATGGAACAGTCACATTTCACCACTTGCCTTTGATGCACCCCAGCCACCCATACGTCCTCCTGGCTGCCGACAGTGCAGTGTGCAGCCAGGAAGGGAGCAGGAGTGGCAGCAAGGTCAGACACATCGCCTGGCAGAAGACACTGGGCTTCCCAAGAGAGAAGGAAGACAGACTCACCTTTCAATTTATTCTTCAGCCACCTGTCATACTTTCAAAAAGCACGCGCCTCATACACAGGTGCATGCTTTGCTTTGGTCTACAGCTCTACGCTGCAATATACCAATAGTTTGTTCATCCCAACATGTAATTCTGCTCTGTGTCTGCAGACAGAGCAGACACTCTGCCTCCTCATCACTGTGGCATGTGACTGTCTTTGGGGACACACAGGTCCCCTGGGGTACTATTTATTGGGCTTGTCACCTCTGTCCCAACAGCAGAGGACTATTCAATTCTGATTGTCTTGGCCCTACTCAAGTGGCCATGATTCTCCTATTCACCATCAGCTTCTCACTTTTTCTTGTTGTGATGAGCTTGAAAACCAAACAGGCCACAATGCCTCCAAAGGAAATAAAATCATTGTGTTTGAGTGCGTTTTATGATCTTTATTTGATTTATACTATGAAAAATGGATAAATTTCAGCACAGAAGAGAAAGTGTTAACAAAGTACCCGGGCTTATCTTTTCAAAGTGATTGATCTGAGTGATAAGCTATATGCATTCAGACATGGAGGATCTGCTTAGACATATATGTTAATGTCTGTTTGCCTAAGTTGCTTACAAGCAACCAGTCAAGCACACAGGATTAGATACTGACATTAATTTCAGAAAATATAAGAATTCAGGGCATTCTCTCTTCCTCTGCTCTCCTCTCCTTTCCCTCTTAAGAGCCCTGTGCTAGTTACAGTCTATGATTCTTATTTACACAGAACATACAAATGACCCAGCCTAAAAATGCCAGTAATTTGCAAGATAGATAGAAATCTTTGGATAAGATACAAGAAATACCTACTCTTCAGACTTCTGACCATTTCCCATCACCCATCAGCCTAGCAACATGCCACAGAGCTGGTTTTTGTTAGTATGCCTGACTGATTGATATCTCACTTTTCCAAGATGCACGCTTGTTCTTGTGTCCCCTAATCTGTTGCACTGAATAATAGTGTCTAGTAGAAAATGCAGTTTAAATCTGCTTCCACCGGAAATATTATCCATGTATTCAATATATTATCTTTTTTTTAAACCACACAGCGGTCCAGTTTAATGTAAGTTTGCATAATAATTTCATCATACATAACTCATTTATATGACATCAGGATAGTAAACATTGTCAGTATGTACCTTCCGAGGGCCTGTGTTCTTCAGCTCAAAGACATCCATGGTGTAGTTGACTCTGCGACCATAGTGGTCAAATTGAACGTTTCCTGTCAATCCTTGTATTCGAACCTACAAATTGAAGAAAAAGCATCATGAAGATCCAACCTTATATTCTTTATTCCAAATGCCACAGCACAGTGAAAGTTATCCTGACAATGTCCTTAGATTACCATAACAACACTACTCTAGAACAGACAGGCATTATAAAGCAAAAAAGCTGGCTACTCTTCCTTTGTATTCCTTTTTCCTGTGAAACCATGCTCAAAATAGGCTTAGATATGCCAGTATCTAAATGCTAACAAAGACACACAGTGGACCTTCTCTTCTTTCATGCTGTGCGGCTCAACACTTTCCAGCTCCAGGTCCTAAAGACAAGTGCATCTTTTACCATTCTCATCACTGCTGCAGAATATTTCGGATCACGCGAAATAAACCTAAAGGATGTTCAGCCTGAGCTCATATACCTTTTTAGCTCACAATCTGGTGGATTAGATGTATAAATTCAGTATATATTGCTCATCAAGGTAAACTTGACAACAACCTTGGCCCCAGCAAAGCAATTTACTATCACAGAAGATGTGTGACATTCACAGGGCCTGAAGAGTGTTTTCTAAGCCTCAGAGTGGAGAAGGACAGACATAAAGCCATAAGATTGGCTGTGGCAGTTTTCCACTACCTGTGCCTCAGCTAAAACCAGAACTCTTTTTTTTTTTTTTTTTTCTTTTGGTGCTTTACTGCCTCACCGAAGGATACCCAGACTGTAGTCCTCATCTCAAAGAAGCCATGGCCATATTGCTGCTGGCTTTAATTGTATCAGGATCTGGCCACACAAACCTCTTTGGCCAGATTCAAAGGCTCATGCTGCCCACCCTAACACAGAAGCCTGACTGCATGCTTAGGATAATTGTTACAGATCTGTGCATCTGCACGGGGTATGCGAAGCATACAAAATGCTTTGTTTCTCTCCCTAGGAGTCAGGATGTGGATTTAAACCACTTACTCCTTCCCTCTGTCCATTTCTATCTCTGTCAATTTTTCTCCAGGATGGAAACCTTGGCTTCGAGGCACAGAGCTGCCAGCTCTGTCAGCAGTCACTTCTCCTCAGCAGTTTCTCCTGAGTGGAGCCTGCTCATTTGCAATGATTTAAATTCTACAGCAGGATTTTTATTTTCTTAGTGTCCCATTCAAAGGAAAGGCTAAATCATCTTGACAGAGATCTGGAACTTTCTAGGCATCCATATTCATCAGGAATTCCAAATCCTGACATCTCTGGGTTATTTATTTTTAAAGAAAAAAGTACTACCAATGTGATTTCCCTGGGAGAAATCTACTCTAATTCCAGATGACAGAAACAGCTTTGAAAGGTTATATTATGTAGCTATACCTTTTTCCTTAAATGGTAATATCTGTGCAGCCAGGTTATATGCAAAAGTAACAGAGGAGCTCACCAGTTCAGTGGAGGAAGTCCCAACTACCTTAATAGAACTAACAGTAGTTTAAGATAGTAGTAGGTCCCCTCTGCTTTCATCAGTTATAAACTAGAAAAATCAGAACAGCCCCAGCTGTTTCCAAATGGCAACTGAAGAATTAATTTGTCCTCTCCCATTACTGCACTTGTGTGTAGTATCTTTCAAATCATGCAGTGTACAACTAGTATCTTAATATTCATAAAGATCACTAGAATAAAGCACACCCTTACCTGTTTTAATGTCCTCTCCATATCAATTCCTTGACCCCATGGGGCTGCAGGGTTAGCAAGGCAATCACCAGCATTTCCTCTCCTTGAAATATCAATTTTCTGTCTTCTAAGATTACGGAAAGTTTCAGCCATCACAAGTACTCCATCATACGTTAATGCAGATGTATACTAAATAGATGGACAAACGCACCGCTTTAGAGCTGGCATGTCTTTACAGAAATCAGCTGTCTCAGATATTTCCAGTTTGATTCATTATGCAGCAGTTTCTACACCTTCATTTAGAAAAAAACTCCTCAAAATCAAAAGCAATTTTGTCTAAGAAACAAACGCAAGACTGAGTAGAGTACACTTCAGTAGCTCCAGCTTTAAAACTGTATTTGTTAAGGGTAGAGAAATCTGCCTCTGAAGAACTATTAAAAGAAACAAATTAAACTGGAGAGATTCAGGTCTCACATTATTTTTTTTTCCAGTTGTCTTATATGTTAGGGAATAACCCCACCCACCCAACTTACTCAAAAGAAAAGAATGAAACAGTAACTTAGTGAGAAAATATAACTGAAAGAAATGCAGGGCTAATGAGCAGACATCCCGGCTATTGGAATTGTTAAGAATGATCAAGGGTATGTTCTTCCTGTCGGAAAACCTATGATGGCTCTCTGAATGACATAGGGCACTAACAGTCTATGTTTCTACACTAGCTACAGTAACTGCTTTAGATTGAGAACATGTCAAATGAAATGCATAGAGCAAGTCTTCAATGGATGTGAGCCATTTCCTCAGTATGGTCTCATCAGAGTGAACGTACTGCACCAAGTTGCTAACATGCCCAGGGATGCTATTGGCATGCCCTGTAACCTCCAAAATTTAAATTCAGTTCTTCAAATCTAATTTCCTTCCTTTCCTTTGTCTTGCATATTGTAAGCTCTTTGGGACATGGCTTATCTTTATAATCTCAAATTTTGGTTATCCATGGGTGAATTATGTGTAATTCGGGTTAATCATGCTGACTTCTCAGAAGGAGGCAGCACAATCCTGCTCATGTGGTGAGTACTCCCATAGGCTTAATTGCTCCCATCACCAGTTCTTGGGGATGTCTGCACTCCATAGACCACATATGTTTTCCCTCCATAACATAAATCTCTTGAATATTCACTGAATTATGGAGCTATGCTTCATATTATCCACATTGACACTTTCTCTAGACTTTGCAAACCTACTCCTCTCCCAGCTCAGTGCCCAGCACAAAGTAGCCCGGTTTCAACTAGGTCTGATATGCATTAGTTCAAATAATAACAGAACTGTTTTGATAAAGTCATATTTATAGCTATGCTGTGATTTGCCTGCCAAGAAAATAATAGGTGAGAGAAATATTTTGTTATCCATCTGTGAGCGATTAGGATAGAGGAACACTGGAAAGTAATTTCACTCTAAGATCATGCCTGAAAGTGATTACTACACCAGGTTTTGAGGTGGATAGAATTTCCAGTGGAAACTGTAAATTAAAATTTAAGGGTAGTGAATTTACAGTTGTGGTTACATCTTATATAGGGAAGATTCATCTGTCAGGAAAGCTCTGCATTCTAAGTGAATCTAAATAATTAGAGTAATTAATGTAAAATTGGTTGAAATTAAGTTGTCAGTTACACATTTGACCTTTAATTCCCGTCAGTTAAGGGGTGAAGTTGGAGAATAAGTGACAAAGGACATTAAAGTACATCAGTGAAATGTGTTGCAGTTTGTGCTTCTATCATACAGTCATAAGGATAGGCATAATTAGTTGCCAGTAAGATCAACTGCCTTCTCGTCTGCCTAAATATTAAGGTCTTCATTCATGAATTCAACAATGTTCATCAGAAATTAGAACACTTGAGGGATATCTTTGGTGGTGCTTCAGATCAGCCAGTACCTTTGGTGGGGTCTCAGATCCTGGGTATTCTCTCTGGTCCAGCTTCTTCCAGCGCTGCATCAGCTTAGTTACCATCGGGGTACTGAAATCTACTAACTGAAATCCAGTCACATTGGCTCCTCCATGCATAAACCTCTCCAGGGAAATATCTTTGAATCCCTAGAAAATCAATTTAAGATATTTTTTTGTCCTCATACACCACTGTGGGTCCAATCTGTTCTAGGTCAACAGGGCAGCATAAAGAATGTATAGCAGCAGGTTTCCAATAGAAGCCAAAACTTAGAACCAGAGAATAATGTTGAACCTAGGTTGATAATTTCCAGTTGTTTAATAAAGTATGAACCAAAACCAAGAAATACATTCTCACATTATTGCTAGGGTGGTCTTGAGAGCTAAGCAACACATTGCTGGGAATGGCAGACAATGTTTGAAGAAAAGCCTTTGGCGAATCAGCTCAAAAGTGCCTCCAGAATATTAAAGCCTTAATCCGGTTTCCATAAAAGTTGGCAGATTTGAATGAGCACTGTACTAGTGTTTTAACCAATATATACTTGTTTCTTTGCATCTTTGCAAAATGAGCAACACTATTCTATAAATACATTTATTCCAGGATTTGTTGTTTAGGCTGAAGGTGTCTGAGGTAATGAGATAATATAATAGACACTACAAGGCACAAGGATCTCACTGTTAGTGCAAGGAAAATATAACAGCAGAATCCCACTTTTGTGAAATATGATGGTGGTAGCTGTCAGATCTGCTATATATTGAAAGCCTTAGAGTGACCCCCAACATTGAAAGAAAAAATGAAGTATATATATTTAATAGTTTCTCAGGCTAATCTCTTCAGCATGTATAAAGACAAATTATCTAGTAAAATTTGCCTTTAGAGACATAACTGAACTTCAAGAAACTGTATAATGCAAACTGCTAAAGCAAGCTAAGAAGCAAGGATGAATCTTTGTGCTCCTTTCCTAGCTGCTATGCTTAATGCTAGCTTATAGGTATCTTATTTTTATTTTCTGAAATTCCTCTGATTGGCATTTATCAATGCAAACAGACATCTATTATCACACTGAACTTAAAAAAGAAAGATTTAGGAAAAAATAATTCTGGGTTACTGACCCAATACCCAGGGGAAAAAACCTCTTAAGGAGAGATTTGATTCGTGTCCTAAAGGATACTGCCAGTAACTATAAAAGATGACGCATCAGAAGTTACAGCACCCACATTACTGAACAGCCAGTCGATAGCAATGTGTGCCCCCGCTGAAGCAGATGAGTAGATGTGCCTGTCTCCACTGTATATCCCACTAGCAGTTCACTAGTTCATCCGCTTCCTTGTTTACAGCAACTATTTTACATAGGAAAAGTTACTTGGGGAACTATAAATTTGCACTGCTGAAAATCTAATTTGTAAGAGAATAGACATGTATCATTTGAAACACCTGAGGTCTTTAAAATAATCTGAAGTGATCTTCAGTTAAGGTACAAGTACAGCAAAGCACAATAAAATATTTCATGTCAACTAAAATTCCTTGAGGGAGAGTAAAACCAAAACAATTTAAAGCATACATTAGACTCCATCCTACATTCACAGTGCTTGGCCAGGCAGGTATAAAGAATGGGTTATTTTAATAATAAAATATTACATTTCCGCTTTCTTTGCCTTCTTTTGAACATTATCTGTGTGAATGGGCAGTTTAGATTTAAAGCGAAAATACTGAACTAGCAATTTGACTGGCAACAGCCGATCTCCCAGCAAAATGAACGCTCCTTGGAGAATGTAGAAAAGTTACCTTGAGAATTGCTATGTTAGTAATATTAAACAATGAGTCAAAAATCATAGTGTAGTTCTGTAAATTCTAATTCAGCCACAAGATGCACTTAGCAGTCCTTTATGCTACATTGATTTTGATAAAATTTAAGAGGGTAACATTGTGCCCTTCTGGTCTACATGGCTGTAACAACAAAACCAAGCTCTTTTAGGCGTCGTAAGAATGCATTATGCACAACCACATATTAGTGACAAATGGCAAATGTTGTGTGAAGTGCTATAACTTTGAAGCAAAGCTGTTTCACTTACCAAGCAGGGGTATAATTCTAGAAAAGTATCTTACCAGGTTGGCAACAATATAATGGTATCCTTTAACATGCTTTCCCACGCTCACAATCTGTTGGAGAGAAATAATAATAAAGAAAAAACAATGTCATATTGTTTTCTCTAGAAAGGTGTTTTCATAGCCAGAGAGATATAAATTCTGAAATATATAACATCAGTAATACAATGTTGAGTCTTTCTCCGATAAGATAGCTATAACTTTCCAGGTGCTTAATCATGGGAAAAAGTTAAAATGAAAGTGAGCAAAATAATGAACTGGTAATCTAAGTGTCTTCCGTATGATTGAAAATGTTATTGTAGTATACTATTTTATCAAATAGAGCAATTATCTATGGGATACAAATTCAGCAGGAGGAGGTCACACATTAGCTAGAAAGCCTACCTACAGATGCACCCTTTCATTTTAACTAAGCATGGAATTTAAGAATCAAACCGGCTTTTCATCTCGTGGGATCAAAGCTGTTTGCCCTTGAGGTGGTCAAGTGCTACGAGTGTTATTCAGCTCTTAGTAATACACTAAAGACTTTGGGAATGGGCATAAGCGAGGTCAGAGCAAGAACAGACACAGAGAGGCTGCCCTTGAGTGTTTAACGAAACATAACATCAAGTGATGCAAAACAGGGAACAACCGTGATGTGCAGCTGCTGAAGTCCTGCTATGGCAAGATCAACAACAGGGCTTAGACAAAAACTGTGTCAACCTGCCCTTTGTATCAGTATTATTGCCGTTTCTATGATGGAGTGCCTCTTATTTAATGTGCTGAAAATCAATAACGAGGAGAGAATATTTTGTCAGTAGAAAATAGTATTAATAGTTTCATTACAGATTAAAGCTGTTTTACTACAGAAATTAACAATAATACCTGTAACATGCAGCTTGCATTTATTACCACTACAAAGTCCTTTTAATTCATATTTTTGATAGTTTACCACCCATTTAGAAAAAGTTTGCTTGCAGACGAAATATGTGGGGGTTTTTTCTCCTCATTTACTCATCTCCACAAAGCATTTTAGCTTCCCTCCAAATGAATAAATAAGATACCGGCAAAAAATTTTCCACGTGGTGCAGGCTACTCAATAAGTAATGGGCTACTTCTAGATCTGTCTCCTTCCCGGCTTTGAAATCTTAGCTCTAGGCCCTGTCCTGAAGAAATGGTGAATTCTTGCCTTCGCAGATCTCACCTCATGTTCAAAAGACAGAGCAAACATTCACTAAGCCTTGCAGCCCCTTTTCCCAGTGCAGGGAAAAAAAAAAAAAAAAAAAAATTCGCATTTTGGAGATGAAAGACAAGCTACTGAAGAACTAAATAATTTGGCCAAAGGCATCTAAGTATCCAGGATCTAAAGGCGGATTAAGATTTGGAAATGCTTGATTTCTGGTTCTGTTCCAGTAAGTCAATTTGCTTCCACAGAAGAGTTGAAGGGGAAGTTGGATGTGGCACAAGCATCTTGCCAGAACTGTTTTGATTTCATTATTTTAAAGGAATAAAGTGAATAAGCAATTTGTCTGTTGTGTGGCAGTTGTGTGATCTGTTCCCTGGTTTGGTTTCGTAACACGAATTGTGGCGATCATTGCAACATATGAGTCAAATAAAGCAAGCACATGATCAACCTGCAACTGTTGAGGTACGTCAAACACATGCCCATAGTTGTCACAGTCAAAATGAGTAAATACTGCAAATGATTAACCAGATTTGCTTCGTTGTCTGTTCCTAGTAAATGCAACTGGAAATGACTGCAGAATTCCTGCATTTAATGAGAACAATACAGAATTTCTTTGAAAGAAAACCAAAATTGAGTTTTTCAGTGTACGCTCTCCAAACTTGTCTCTTAGGGTGAGTGATAAAGGTATGTGTTTGTGTGTCATCTAGTTGTCTTAACTTCTTTATCGTCAGTGGAAAGCGCAGGGACTTGAGGAAATGATGATTCTTATCCTAAAGCACATGTCTAAAATTAATTAGACAGCTTGTGCCCTGAAAGTGCATATTTTTCTGCACTGACTAGAAAGAGTTGATGACGATTAGCTCTGATGTAGACACCTACATTTTCTACGCCTAATGTTAACTGAGGTGAATTTCACCCTAAGAATGCTGATCATGCAGAGAGAGAAGAGAAATGATGCTATATTGCCTGCATTTCCGACCAAGACTGGATACAATTCTGATTTTGAATTTGAAAACATTTATGGTTATTGATCACACACAGTTTGCAAACCTGGAATTGCTTACGTTTTAGAAAAAAGTGCCTGTTTATCATAGAATAATAGAATGATTCGGGTTAGAATGGACCTTAAAGATCATCTAGTTCTAGTTTGGTGAAACAGCTTTCTATGAGCATCTCATACTTTCGAATATCCAAAATACACATACAGGCACCTTTCTCTCTCGAATACTCAAAACTGCAGATTATGATCTATAAAATAGGATATGAATTCTTGCTGCCTGAAGAACCACCTTTCTCTATACTGTACTTCTGCACTGAGATAAATTGAGGCAATGGACTTAAATCCTTCATAACAAGAGGAGTTTCTGACAGCTAGTCAGTTTGGAATGCAAACTCTCACACTTTTCTTCTCTATTCTTTAACTGGTTAGCAGTCACTAGAGCTTTAACAGAGATGAGATCTCAACCATTCCGTACACCTTAACAGTAGATATTGCCCAGAACCACAAACTAAACAGATGAATGCTGGTGAGTGAGGTAAGAATATTTTTCTTCTCTCGCAGAGTGGAGGGGGGATGTAAAAGATTCAGCAAATCTATTCTGAAAGGGAAAAACAGCATTGAGATTTTGACAGACAAGAGTGATCCAGAAACCCTTTGCTATAGAAGTTCATCAAGTCTGGGGGCACCTTAAAAACTCACGTTCTTCTTTGTGCACCCCTAAATTCAGACCAAAGGGTAAAGCTCAGTCACAGTCCAGAGAGAGGGCAGAGTTGCATTGCCTAACATCTACATTGTGAGGCAGCGTAGCTGGTAGGACAGGATCTATACAGCAAAAGCACCGGTGCAAAGGAGCTGGAATCCATAGCATGTTTCAGGGTTTTACTCTGGACTGTCTCTAGCTGGTCACTAGGCTGAACTCACACTACACTTCAGGGATGGTTCTAGGCACATTCTCTTGTTTGGCATTGTCCAAAAGAAAATCAATTCATGTATTTTGAGTCTGCCCTTGATATGGAACACAGGCATCAGGAGATTCACTTCAAAAGAGCACATTCCTCACACCAAGAGGAGCCCAGGGAGCAGGAGGTCTAGCTCAGCTCTCACCCTGGCCAGTTGCAAAACCTGAGACAGGGCTAGGCATCAAAGATGGGCTTTGCCAGTCACATAAGCAGCGATACATATAAGCAGTGCAGGATGCTGCACTGGCTTTTGTGCATGTTGCATGTTTTAATTCAATGACCAAGGTGGATAGCACCTAGAACTGGAGCTCTTCTATACTCATATCTGTAAAACTAAAGAAATTATTAAATAATCAACACTGTTATGAAGAAGAATGGATAAGAAAATACAATCTGCTTCCCAAATTACCATTAATAGGAAAGACAACAAGAGTCATTCCATGTATTATCTAGAAGTCACACTATTAGTGAGTACTTCATTTCAGTAAATGCAACAGGATAGAATCAAATGAAGCAACATATTAAGGCCATTAGGCCACAAATGTTGTTTCAGAATCTAATGCAACTTTTTTTTTTTTTCCAAATATCATTCAGTATGTGAGTGTCTGCAGAAAGGTGAACTTTGAAAAAAAAAATCAGCCTTAGGGTCTATTCACATTACCAAATGCATTTATGTATAAGAAACTAGAAAGAAAAATACATCATGAGAATTTTTAGTTGCTGATCTACCATACTGCAATTAAGAAAACACCTTATTGTGATTTCAGTGACTCCAGTGATAATCAAAAGTAACTAGAATTATACCACTGACTTTAAAGTGTGGTAAAAGCAGGGCCAGTGAGATCTGAATACAACTTAGGCTTTAGACGTAAGTCTGAACTTTTTGACTTTATCATACAATCCTGTACTTTCCATTTAGCTGAACAATAGCCTGGAATAGGAAATTCAGAAACTATTCCACTATCGAAGAGCTACCAGTGTCTGCTTTGATTTTTTTTTCATTTTTTTTCCAAGGAGTGGCAAGTTCACCGACTTTGATAAAAACATTTCCAGACTTACATCAGCATTTGAACAGAGAATCAGGCCCCAAGTCATCCTCTGTTCTCTTCTACTATGAAATGGATATTGCATATAACTCATTTTAAAAGAATGCTTAACTTTTGTAGCATGAAATGTTCCTCATTATGATTTCCAGAAGATGGAGGTCAGTACAGCTGGAGTGAAAAGGACTTATTTTCAGTAAAATCTCTTCAAAAGGTGATAGCTGTGCATTACCAACGGGACTTTAACAAAGGTTTTCCTCTTTGCTATTGTGTCACAATCCACTGCCTTAAGAAAAAGAACACCTGCAATAAAATGAAGTCTGTCTAACACAATATAAAAAGTGTGGAGACTTGTTAAAGACGGAAGATTGAGACCTGACCTGAAATATTATGGCAGAAATGGTGATGATATAAACCACCACTGAAATGGGATTTTATACAATATCTCAACCAAGGACAAATCTTTTACAAAGCCATAAAAAAGCAATTGAGAAAAAAGCATAATTTTAACAGCCAGTGCTCACGAAAGGGCACTGTTAGGGAAAGGGTGGACTGTTAACAGCCAAAGAAGATGTTAAAGAAGGCAACAAACAAAGCAGAAGTGGCTCCTTACAAATCAGTGTTTCTTTCTCTGTTGTGAAGGCAGATGCTGAGCTTACACAGCGGTGCACACACCGGCCCCTCGCATGGATGAGCAAAGGAGAAGGATGCTCCCCACACAGCCCCGGTTCCACAACCAGCTGGGAGGGCAGAGCCAGGGCACTCCCAGCATGGCACTAGGAAGCTGCCGGGGAAGAAAACCTGGAGAGGTGGCTCAAAGGCCATTAAGCAGTGCTCTGAGCATGGCTGGCCGCTTTCTTCTGCTGCTAAGTTTGTTTGCATTCAGAGCCTACTCCTGTGAAAGGTTTGCTCAGAGCTAAATGGGATACGCAGACTTGTAGGGGAAAAGGAGACAAGGAAAGAGAGGAAGAGTGTGAGAAGAAGGTCACTTTACAAATCCTCTGAACCATTTGTATGCATTCTTTGTCTTCTACCACCTATTTGTTCTTTCAGTGACTGAAATAACATATTTCTTGGGTCCAAACCTCATCAGTTGTGTGGTGCAGTGACAAAATGTGTTTTTATTACTGTGCAGTGTGGGACTATTATTGTGTACAAAATCCCAGCTGCTTCACACAAGATGAACCTATGCAGAGAGCCCCTCCTGTCTCTGCGGGGTGAGGAAGACGGTGGTGGCAGTGCCAGCAGCTGGCTCCCTCGAGGAGAAGAGCTATCAGTTTTCATTGACATTGCAGTGTTTCTTAGAAGCAACTCCATAGATCTCTAAGGAAAAAAAGCATGGAGAGAAAGGAATGATGAGGAAAAGGCATTTTATGAATCTCTCAACACCCCTGGGTCTAACAAGAGATACACAGAGAGCTGCCACTACATCCCTGAAGTGGTGTAAGTCCAACAATGCTGCTACTGGCCCCAATTACTGTGTGCTGTGCACATACCAAATTCTTTGGCTAATGATTTGCTCCTGTGATTCTGTGTGAGCAGAACTAAATCTGCATTTTGTTCATGCAAATCAAAAAGATACACAGAAAAACTGGAGACGGTGAGAGATGAGGCAAGTCCATGCCATTTCTGTCTCAAGGTATAAAGAAAACCTCATTACACAACTGAACTACATGTAAAAGCAATGCAATCTCTTGATAAACACTTGTCTGTGTTGTGCTAGTGATCTTTTGTGCCAATGCACTGCTGCGTTCATGAAAAACAGGAAAACAGAAGAAATTGTGGAGGAATGATTGAGCTAATACTCTGTTTAGTTCATGCGTCTGGTTAATTTCTGCCTTCCCATAAGTATCTTGTTGTAATTTATTAAAGTATTAAGTTGTAATTTATTACTATTATCTTAAATCAATCTCAACGCTATTTACAAAAATGCCAGTTGACATCTTCAGTTAGCAGACACACTGGAAATTACGATGAGAAAAAACATGTTTTTAAAACCATCAGAATTTACAACTTGATCAATTCAGAGAAATTCAGCAGTCAAACATTACTTTTTTAAGTTTAGCACTCCTGTGGCAAAACAGAAGAGCAAACCAAGGAGTGGAATATGTCGGCTTCCGTGCTTTCCTCCAATCACACATTTATTTACTATCATTTTGATGGTAATAATAATAATCAGTCTTGCTCTGACAGCCTGTTCCATCTTATCCATCAGAGAGATTTGGTCTTCAGTGCTAACACATACACGTTACTAATCAGCTACGTATCTCAAAGCTCTTTAAGGCAGGGGAAGGTGCGGATCAGCAATGTCAACACATTGAAAACCTGTGTTAGGCAGACAGCTATGAACAGCCTCTGAGACACTGTGCAGCTACATCCCTATCATGCTCTTTAATAAGTATCGTTAGCTTTTATTAATTAGAGTTTATTGGCTTGTAATTTTTACAAGATAAGATTAATGATACTAATACTTTACTATGTGACAACTTTACATCCATGTTTAAGTTTTAATATTACAAAGTACAATGTACTTTTTTTTATTATTATGTATCAATTCAGCTGTGTACATTGAAGCATTAAATATGTGCCAGATGCTGCATAGCAGTTTTCACCTCGGTGTTTAAAGGCAAATTGGATGAGCAGCGAGGCTTGATCTTGCTGATACAGAGCACTGACAGAGCTGAGAAAAGCGGCTGTCTACTGGGAAACACCCCATTTAATTCTTACGGGCAGGGGAGGGCAGGGAGCAGGAAAAAAAGACTGGAATCAGCCTGTCTGGTAGAGCAGGAGCCAGACTGTTGATCCCTGACAGCAAAACTGATTCACTGTGCAAAATTCAGAAGAAAATACTGCTAACAGTGGACACCTTGGAAGACTTCTAACACACAGAATGATGAGCTTTTGTCAGATGGAGAGGGGTGGGAGCGGATGGAGCTGCAACAGATGGAAGGAGGAAGGAAATCCATTGCCATTCCTGCAGAAAGGATTCTTTTTTAGCTGAACGGAGTCCTGTATATGTCCAAGCGCGTATGTTTATGTATGTATCTATGCGTACAAATATAGAAACAAACACTGTAAATGTTACTGCATATGAAAAAGCCTGAGAAAACAGAAATTAGGAGTAGCAATATGCTCTTCCAGAAAGAAGTAAACATAAAGGTCCTAGGCAAATGGAATTACAGTTAGCTTGTGTTTTTCAGTTTGCTTTGCCGAGTTTTGCATGAAGGCCATTATGGAGAAACAGTTAAACTCAGTTCCTAGTAAAATGCTGCCCAAGAGGACTATCAGAAATTAGGAAGAACTAGCAGAGTATTTAGTAGCAGAGAATGAGGAACCAAAATACTGGAGAAGCATGTTGCATGGCCTAGTGAAGGATTTTTTTAGATGTGGTCACCTAAAGTAGCACAGAGGTTCATCTGATCACCCTGGTATTCCTTCTAGCTCTTTCTGATGTGAGCACATTATGGGTTTGCAAGATCCAATACCAGATGAGACACAATTCACCCACTTATAAGGCATTTCTGTATCAAGAGCTGTCTATGGGTGTGCAAACCGAGTAATGAGAAACAAATGAGCTTATCTGTGTAGATCTGTGCTTTATTTTTTGGCCACACTCTCAGCCTGACTCAATAAACACAGCAGGACACACTGGATAGGAACAAACTTCGCAGGAAAGTCCTGGGAGTTCCCATAGACAAGGTTACCATGAGCCAGTCTATTACCCTCATGGCAAAGAAAGCCAACAGCCTCTTGGGCTGCATCACCAGCAGATCGAGGGAGGTGATCCTTCCCCTCTGCTCAGCTCTGGTGAAACATATCTGGAGTGCTGTGTCCAGTGCTGGGATGCCCAGTACAAGAGACACATACTGGAGCAAGTCCAGAGAAGGACCACAAAGGTGATTTAGGGCTTGAAGCATCTGTCATATGAGGAGAAGCTGAGAGAGGTGGGACTGCTCAGCCTGGAGAAGAAAAGGCTCATGCAGATCTTAGTAATATGTATAAATGCCCAAAGGGATGGTGCAGGGAAGAGGGTATCTGACTCTTCCTCGAGGTACACAAGAACAGGACAAAAGGCAAAGGACAAAGGCTGCAACACAAGAAATTCCAGCTAGATATGAGGATTATTTTTTTTTACAATGAGGTAGTCAAGTACTGAAACAGAGCATAAGGGGGTTGTGGGAACTCCATCCTTGGAAGTGTTCAAAATTTGACTAGGATGAGTAACCTGATCTAAGCTTGCCCCCTTGAGCAGTGGGAGCATCCAGATGACCTTCAGAGGTCACTTCCAACTCCAAATATTCTCTTATTCTGTTTGTAGAATACAGCTGTTCATGTCAGTACTTCACAGTCTGAATTTCAAAACTGGGTTCAAAATCTGCTTAAAACCAAATCTCAGAGCTCAAAGAATCCAGTCTTTATTCTGGTACCTTATTTGCTCTGCAGTGTTTAATATGTGCTGACAATGAGAATTCTGGTAGAAAAAAATAAACGGGGGACCATAACTGTTAACCTCCAACTTCAGCATTTCATGCTTTTGAAAACTTCCTTACATAATTTTAAATGTCCTTTTGATATAGATCAACAGCGAAAAGAAAAAAAAAAAAAAAAGATTGAAAGGCCAAAAGAAAAGGGCTAAAGTATTTACAGTTAACAAAACTATTCATCACAATCTAAATGATTCTGATTTTACACTTTTCAGCTTAATTGTAACCTCTATTTGGAGCACTGACTTCATTGTGTATTTCAACACATTTCTCAGCACTAAACAAAGTAATGTAATACAGCACAAACATAAGTAATAGCTGCCAGATCAGCTATGGCTGAGCAAATGACAGCTTTCTTCTCTAGTAATAAGTGCTATTAGTGTCTGAAGAAGTAAAAAGAACAAATACAATGGTTGAACAAATAACATATGTTTTCACTGAAATCTTCAAAATTATTTTCTGTGTTATTCTTCACATATGACCACAATTTCATCATTTTATTATACTTGACTCTTGCTTGAAAGTTAGCAAACGAAGACATAACTGAAGAAATCTACATGTATTTGATGAAGGTAAATTATTCCAATGAAATAAATGCAAGTAAAATTTAGGAGAGTGATACGACATTTCCTTAATTGTGTGTGTTTCGCTATTGCCTAAGGAAATCATATTTATGCTACTGAGCTGTCTGTGGGTCTGTCTATCCATTTCCCAGTAAAATATTTTTTAACAGATTCGGCAATTTCAGCTATATTCAAAAGGAAGACAATGCCTCTAAAGACATCTAGGGCATCTCAGACATTAAGTCTGTATAATCCTTAATAGTACTGGCCGCTGGGTGGAGAACAAAGACCCGTATGTTTTTGCCACTAAAGGGATAAGAAGGACCCGGGCACTACACCTACCATCTGACAGCTACTCGTCAGCACATGGGTACTGCCTGGTCAGTCAACTTGCACATATTTCTTGATTAGCCGCAGTAAGTGCTGTTTCTTGCTTGGTCAGTACATTTTTGGGAAGAAGATTTTTATGGTGCTGGTGGTAGTGTTGGTCTAAGAGAAAAGCAAAGCTCAAAAAAAACAAGAGGGTATCACTCCTCACTTTTTACTGTTTTAGTAATTCTAAACACTGCTTTGTTCTGCTATATGTAGCTTCTGGATTGCTTCAGGTTGCACAGATACAAATTAAGCAAATACATATTCATGAGTATAAAATAATATGAGAATAAAAATAAAAAAAAATATTAATTTTGCTAAACTAGGAAGCCTGACTTGAGGTTTTATAAGTTCAGCATAAATAGGTATCCGGTATTAACTGTGATTGGTCTTTCTCAGTAATAAATAAGAACTTTTGTAGGCATGTTTATTTTGAAACATGATTTCTGTATTTCAAATAGAAATCCAGTAAATAGGTAATGAGATCGAAGTAATGATTTTCTAATTTTGGTAGATAACATCCTTTATCCTCAGGCTGACTTGACTTCTGATTTTCAGTGAATAAGCCAGAAATGCGAATAATATACTATTTTAGAATACAGGAAGAAAAATAAAATTAAAAGAAGGAGTAAGAAAAGAAGGAAAACTCCTAGTGAAAAGTGAGAGAAATACATGGGCCTAATTCTTGCTGTGCAATATGGAGTAAATGACTACTTTGGCTTGGACTGTTCAGACGCTGTATTGCTTGTTGCCAGTATTAGCAGATTAGTTGGTAGGAAACGGAAATCACGACCTTACGATGTGTTTCAAGTATTCATTGCATCTTAAGCAGAAAGTTCTTTGTATTAAATTCAGGGGGGCACTTCAGAAACACAACTTGGAAAGAAAAGACACACAAGCCGGGAATTTTCCATCTCTCTCACTGACTTTCATCCTTTGATTCAAACAGAATTTTTGTGTGCTTTTAAAAGACCACCTGCTGAAAGTGTCGTGAAAAAAGGGATGTAGATAAACAAGGACATAACGGTCCTTGACAGAAAAATATGAATCACAAGAAATTCATTCTGCTATATAAGCTATATCTGTTATATAAAACTGTGGAGATGTCATTTTATCTTTCTGTGTCTTTGTTCTAGCTCCTTTTTTCTATCTTGTCCCTGTAAACTGGAAAGGTAATGGTAAAAGCAATCTCTAATTCCATGCATGGAGGAAAACAGACCTTTGTCTCTCTTTCTAGTATTTATGCAATACAAATAAAGAACTATCATAGTTTACTTTTAAATTAAAAACGTGGCATATTTTTACTATGGCTCTGTATGGACAGAAGAAACAAAGGTCCAGGTAAGTAAATTGCAGACACACTTCATCAGATTTAGTGAAATAATTTATGAGGTTCTAGAAAATATACTGTTAAGCATAAAAAGTCCTCCATAACCGTTAAGAGTACATGTGCTTTCTCCAAAATGGAAACACGCTTTCTGGAAGTTCTGGGGAAAGCTGACATTAAATAGATTTTCACAGAATCATAGAATACAAATGGTTTGGGTTGGAAGGGACCTTAAAGATCACCTAGTTCCAACCTTCCTGCCATGGGCAGGGACACCTTCCACCTTCAATTTATTGTTTTTGCTGTTCCTGTGTAGCACTGAACCAGACTGTTACGGGGTTATTTCTGGGTGTGAGCAGCAGCGGTCATGCCAAGCATTGCATCCCCTTGTGTCAAGGACTGCAGAGCTGCCCAAAGCACTAGCGCTGCCAAGGCTTCCCTGAGAGGCCATGGCGAGGGAGCAGTCCATGCCCAGAACCACACCACCCCCAGACATACAGCAGGTCTACACCGGTAAATTAAAATGGGTCAGGATCTGCTTCCCTTCCCCAATGGCAAATCATGTGCATCACTTAAAGTGGGCACATAAAGAAAACACTTATGGCAAAAGTCTTGATGTTTGTGGTCTGTCTTTCAGAGCCTGGGATTGCAGGATGATAAGGTCTGCCAGAGGAGCGTAAAGGAGTAGTTTCAATCACAGGTAACAAAAAGGTTTTCCTGGTTATGGCTATTGTAAGATACAAAAGAGGTATGATGTTCTTTCACCATCTTCAGAATAAAGTCTAAAAAGGAGCTAAAATTATCTTGGTATGTTTACAGTTACAGCAGATTCTTGAGAGTAGGTAGAGATCTACTGACTCAGACAGGCTGAAGGCACTGTCTGTGTCACTGATGAATCAAAGCAACAATCCTGTGACCCTGCAGAAATTGATGTCTTGCTCCAGTGTTGTGTTTAAACAGGGCTTTGAGCTGAGCCATGCCAACTGGCGCTAATACAGAAAGCAAGCAAAATGTTTCCAATCACCCCCAAGAAGGTCCGGTTGCTACTGGAGACTGTACGGTCGTGTGTGGGTGAGCATGACCAGAGAAGAGGAGGATAGCTTTATTTAGAAAATCATCACAGTCGTGTAAGTCTTGGCAGAGCCTTGAGAGGTAAGATCTGAAACCTTTTCTGAGGCTAAGACAGTACTCGGCAATCCAAACAAATCAGATATAAACACTTGTGTGCAGGCTGAATGCATCTCCTGAATTTAATGCTGGCCCTTCTAGAATGAAAATCTGAAAATCAAACTCCATCTCTCTATACTTCACCCTTAAAAGGAGTACAGGTTTGTCCCTTGCCCAAAACATCAACCTTGCTAAAGCAGCATAAAAGCCTGAAAGGAAGATCATACGATGAAAAATGCTGGGAAGTCTGGTTTTCAGACACATCATTGGGTTCCAGAAGAGAAATTTTCCCTGAAAACAAGCCTCAGGTAAGGAGTGTGGAGACAGCTTCTACACACACGAAAGCACACAGAGAGGAGAAAATAAATGAGAAAAACTAATGAACTAAGAAAAATATACAAGACAAAAGGAAACAGAAAATGGTAAGATTAAAGTTTCACGAGAAGTGAGGAAAAAGCAAGGTGGTCATTTTCTGAGCTGGGCACCTGGGAGAGGACAGCGAGCAGAAACCAGGTCAGATAAGTGGGCACCAGGTACAGGCAGGGGAGCAGCCCATGTGCTACCTTTTTGAACACAGCCAGTGAAAAAGTCTCCAGCCTTCACTGCTTGAGGTCTGCAGTCATGAGAAGTGTGCATGTGTATATATATGGGCAGTCGCTTGAGAAGAAACCCACAAGCCCACAAGCCAGTTTCTCTCCCTTCATTAGCATAGATTTAAGGGCAAAGCACTTTGAGTTACGGTCTCATTACTGAGATTTAATTACTTTTCCTAAATGTTCTGCAGAACATTTACTTGTACATTGCGAAGTATTACAGTATAGTCACAACTTAGGCTCTCAATTACAGGAGAACTAGGCAGGAAAGAAGTTGAGTTAATTAGAGTCACTGAAGCTTAATCAATTCCTCCGTGTATGCAGAGAAGAGCACGCCAACTTTTAGTCCATTTGTGAAGCCACCTTGCCTGTCTGCTACAGGTTATTAAAGCCTTCATGCAAAGGGAAAAAGTCAATGGCTGGTATTTTAAAATGGCTGTTATTCCGCATTTTCTATATTGAGACAGACTTTTTTTTTTTTTCCTTCAATCCCATTTTTGGCAAACCAAATGTTTTTCTCTCCGAGACTGTTTCTGACTGCCCATCCGTAAGCAGCACTTGATCTCTGACGGCAAAGTGCTTTCATTTTGGAGCCCCAAACCAGCACTTGCAGATCAGCCTGTCTAGAAAAACGAGGACCTTCACAATGCAGAGTAAAGCTGCAGGTCTTCTGCATATTTTGTCTAGCCTGGCTACAATGCCATTCCTGTTTGCAAAGTGACCTTCCTTTGGAAGGATGGAGAGGATATCCAGGCATGTTGGGGAAGAAGAGAATTACACGAGCTGGAAAAATCAGATAAATATTCTGAAATATATTAATTCAATTTTATTAGGTCACGTGTAAAAAATATACATATTTATATATATAGGCAGTCACTATTGGGAAAAGGAAAACCCACCTGCCCCCCCCCCAAATTTATCTCCTTTCATTGGCATAGATTTAAGGGTAAAGGCTTTACACTTAGGTGTGAATAAACACCAGCACAAGTAAAAAAGAGCTAATTTCCTGGGTAAAATTAATCCCACCCAAAATTAGACAGTAGCCAGATGAATCGCTTCCTAGAAGTGTTTGTATGACTAGCTAAGATACAGGTGTGTTGCAAGTTAGGTGTTAACTCCTACCCAGCCCTCCCCCTGTGCAGTTAATGGAAAGAGGACTCAATCAGCTTTTGGGCCTGCCCTGTTGAGGTGTTAGCCAAACTCACCACATCTGATTCAGTCTGCTGAGGCCAGTTGCTGCATTTTTATGACCTACCATGCCTGCATTAAGTACCTACTTCAGGCATGCAAAATGCAGACCTGTATGAAGTCAGAGGAGGTCAAAACCTAACCACATTAAATCAATATCCAATTCAGTTCTGCATGATCTGAACGAAGAGCACAGGTCATATTCCTAAAAAAGAACTGACTATGCAGATGCCAATTTGGCAGGAAAATGAGTAGCAGCTCCTGGAAGCAAATAAAATGTACACGTGAGATCCAAACACATACTGGATGACTTCATTTTGCTTTGAAACTGAGTGGATACTCAGTCAATACACCTACGCAGGATGGTGGGTGTACTTCAAGACGTATGGTAATATAGCATCCTTTTTCTAAGTCACATTTGCATGCCATGTAAAAGAAATCAGGTACATAAACACGTGAACACACACAGAGCTGAGAGAGAAATTATTTTTCTAATTGTATTTTAAAAGATCCTCAAATGGGTGTTCTGTTTTACTACAACATAGGCTGAAATGGGGGAGGATTTCATTATAAGCTATAAAGAAGCATGTGTCAAAACACATAGGCATTCAGAATAGAAAAAAAAAATCCAAATGAATAGCTATAGCAATATGGCATCATCTATTCCTCTCTTGGCAGCAGTCATAGAAAAAGTCCTTGTTAAATCAGCCATACTATTAATTCTGTTTCCCTCTTCATCTTCTGCCAGTGAAAGCAAAATTGACGCATATATTTTATGCATTTCTGTATCACAAAAGACATTTCATATTTTCATGACTTCGGTAGCAGATGCATCACGAACGTTCTTGCCACAAATTCTTCAAAATTCTCTAATGCGCAGCAAGAAGGAGCGTGGCGGTGGAAGACCTACCACCAGCAGATGGCATCCATTCCCTGCAGTTCCTGCGGCGGCGGCGGGTACGGAACCGTGCACTTGCACCACATCGGCTTAACATGTGGGACCACGCGAGCAGCAGATAGTTAACCCTAAGTTATTTTCCCGTCATTTGACAAAATGGTCTTTTCAAAGCATTATTTTACTTTTTTTTTGCATCATTTAAGAAAGAGCTCATACATAACCACTACATAGAGATAGATTTGCCACATCAAAGCAGCAGGATTTTATATTCACTTTACACACTGGTATAGGTGCTACCCAGTGCAAGCCTCTTTGTCCTGACCAGTATTTTCTTGATCTTGCAGAAGCTTTCCATGAATAACTGAAGGAAGAATCTGATCTTCCCTCCCAGTTCAATAGCACCTTTATTCTACTGTTTGTCATAAATACTCCACTAAGGTAATAAAACTATCAGTTTAAATATGTGTAATAATAATTTTAAAGCATTTTATGGCTAGAAACACATCGCCTATGCTATATGGAGAACAGAAAGTAATACTGGATTCAAATAAGCTTTTTTTTTTTTTCCCCCTCCAACAAAACTGAGCTTTAAGCCCATGAAGGTACGGACTGATGGCATCTTGGCAATTCAGCAACACCATGTTGTTCTGCCAGCCCTAAGACCCTGACACAAGATGTATCAGGCATGGAGGTGCTGGGATGCGGGGCCAAACGTGCAGCTGCCCTGACTGCCCGCACCCTTCGCCCATAGACCTGCTGCGTGGGAAAACGGGGGCGGGGGGCTCACCGCACTGATGTGCTGGCTGTTAAGACAAGAATTACATAGGAAAAGGGAGCAGGTAAGTGGAAGTACAAATATAGGCCCATGAAGAAAAACAAAAAGAAAGAGGAAGTAATCTCATTTCCATTGAGAAAATAAACGACACGCAATGCACAATGGTATCTCATCTGGAGACAACGTGCTTAACAGCGACATTAAAAGCAGGTGTTACCTGTTCTAAGAGATTCTGAAGCCTCTCTATTTCACAGTCTATTACAAATTTCTTTTCTTGCCTTCGGTCCAGATCTTCTAAAAGCCGCCTGTAGCTAGCATCGTTAAAATTCTCCACACAGATGGCACTGACTTGCCAGCTATTTTGTCCCGCTTTTTCCATAATAGCTTGAAGGATTGAATAACCTAAAAGAAAAGGATACAGTACACTAGTAACACAATCATCACATTTTTTAATAGGAATTTTCCTTAATCAATGTTATGTCTCTTAATGTTTGCTTCTGCAGGGAAGGGAACAAAAGACTGTTTGTATCCCTACCAATGCTGCTAGCCATGATCAGCACACAGTATGCAATAAACAAAAATTACAACTTCTGTGATCAGAATGCCTGGAACAATCCTCAGCATTATGGATAATCTTTGTATGATTTATACACACAAACTCTTCCAGTCAAGCATTCAGCTTCTCAGCTTGGTTTTGTACAGGTTTCTATATCCGGGCATTTCACAACACAGCAAAGAACATCTGAGCCTACTTATTCACCAGTAGTATTTGTATACTACAAAAGCAGTATATTAGACATTCAAATGCTTTGCTTTGTTTGTTGCTGGTTTTTTTTTTTTTTTTGGACAACATTTAATCCAAGCAGTTTTTAATGCTTCTTAGTAAGAATTCAGTTTTTCATTTATTTATAAATATAGATATATATGCCAGATGTATGAATAGAAATTATATTGATCTATTTTTGAGATTCTATATAGCTTTAATCAATGTATGCAAACTGATTAGAGGTCAATGAATGAAGGGCACCATAGAAGCCTTAATTATTACTACTGGCAGAATTATTGCTCTTTATCATTATCAGTATTTGATGCCCTCTTTGTCATTTCTGAGCCCATTCACGGAAGGGAAAGGCAGTATCCTTTCAGAGCTCTCCACCTGAACCTGCAAGGCAGGCTCCATGCCCTGGCCCACCAGCCCTTCACCTTCTTCCCCCTCCTGATGTTTTCTCACTGGGGATGTGCAGTACAGAGGCAGGCGAGGAGCTTGTGACATAGCTTAGGACAGCTTGCAAGTCTAGTCTTGACTTGCCCAACCCATTCCTGAAGTAGGAAGCATGTGTTGTTCCATCTTTTACCTACAGTAAATGGTGAATTTGTTTACGGCAGTGAGGATTGCACACCTCAGATCCAGACTTAACGTTTAAGAAAAACAAAAAGGACAAATATGGTTGTTAATAACATACTGATACAAATGACACAATCCAGAGAAGGTCCCCCCGTCTAGGATCAGAACACAAAATATCATGGCTTTTTACTCGTTATCTGGGCTGATTTTTGCCCACCAGCTTTAAACGAAAGATTTCACCTCTTGAAAACTATCCCTAGTGATGTGGCTACACAGTGGTGGCTCCTTTCTCTCTCCAACAAGAGGGTCCCATGCCTGAGTGCAGTGACCTCAGCTGTCATTTTCCTGCACTTGAAGATGCCACTGTGTGACAGATTCCCTGTAAAAAGCACTATCAGACATTCCCACAGACTGCAAGAGGAATCTTTCTAAGTCACATTTCAGAAAGAGTACTTTTGATTGTGCTCTTGCTAACTAATTATCAGAAGGCCTACAAACCCAAGTTTGCCTCCAGTAAAATAAAAATAGACAATAGTTTTATCAGAATATGATTATCTTATAGTTATCACACTATGCACCCGCACTCCCAAATGAACATTTATTATTTTTTTTCTCCAATTCAGTTGACATATTTAAGATAAAAATACAAACAATTAAACGAATACATAAAACACGTAACATATTTTATTGTATAAATTAGACACTTATTTTATGAAACAGTATTTTCTGTTAGGAAATGAATTCAAATGCTTGATGTATTGAGTATTAAAACATTTCTGTACTCAGCATATATTTTTAACCCAATGACTGTTATTTTTTTCAAAGAACCATACAGCTTTCCTGTTAATTGCTGCATAATTATTCTGCTTTTCCTGTTGCTATATTCAACCTCCTTTTTGCCCGTAATTATCTCTGCAAATCATGACGAGATTCTTTCCCAAACACTGTATTTCTTGCTTCATTTCCTATTCATTTCCACATATAGACATACATTAAAACTACTCCAGTGCTACAGGGGTTCCTGCTTCATTAATGCTGTAACTTTGACTTGATCTTTGCTACAAAGGCAGTCAACATTTACTTAATTCAGCTTCCTGACACAAATTAACACTTTCTTTGATTCAGAATGAATGGTGTTTGAAACAGCAATTGACATCCCCTCATCCCTTTCTTATTTTACTTGGACAACTTTACTAAGATGTGTTTTGATCAAACCGGGAATTTATCCCAGCGTAAAGCACGACAAGTATCAGACAAACACATAGAAAAGCTCTGCTTCTACCTTGGATCAAGGTTTGACATGACACATTTCATTAGCAACTGCCTTCATTTAGGCATTTGAAGTTTCTGTAGCTTCTTGTCAGTAGCTGACACTCAGATGTGGGTTTTCATGTTAGCATGTCCTTCACATATAGAATAATACAGCTAAATGGTAGTAACTGAATATGGTGCAACATCTCCATCAGAGTTCAGAATCCCTGTGCAAGTAATCAGTGGCATAGTCATCTATTCAGTGTGCAGGCACAATTTTTAATATAACAGACTGACAAGGGTGGAGTTTATGCAGAATGAATAAAGGCATTCACAGGCTCAGTTGGCATAAAAATTAGACATGCTGAGGAGAATGCTTATTTGTCCAAAATAATTGGCTACAGCCAACAAGCGAAAATATGAGTTGTATGTAGTGCTGCAAACATTTTATAAGGCAAAAAACCTGAAAACAACATGGGGTAATTCTCAGAAACTGAGGGCAACATCTCTATTTAGACAAAATTCTTAAACTTCAGGAAGATGTTTGCCCAAGTAAAGACAGCAGACATGAATCTTACAGCTGCTGTCTAAAAGGTATTTATTTTCTGGTTATCTGCTGTTTATCCTCAGTTATGCTACAGACAGATAAGTGATTCATTTTCTGGAATACTTTCTGTCCCATGTATTGTGGAATACTATTTGTTGCATAAAAGGAAACTCAAAAAACCCAAGCTAACTCATATTAACTGAGATGATACACAACCAATGTTTTTCAAAACAAGATTATTTAAAAAAATGTTTAGGACTATGCCAATAAATAAAAGTAAGGTGAGTTCTCACAAATGTATATAGTAAACCTTCCTCACCAACTAATTCAACTTTGAAATGCAGATACCTCATTTATCAGAAAATACAAATCATTGTGCCCAAAGATAACCGGTTCAAGCATGGAAGTCTGTATCAACAAGCTCCTGGTTCTTTGTTATTCAAAAGAAAAATAAATAACAAATCTAGGAACAAGATAAAACACCAACATAACTGCATGGATACACAGATAAAGTCCTTCCCAAATGCAAGGATGCCATATGCAAGAACGGCTTCTTTTTCCTCTTTATGGGACTATGACTCTGGGGAATTTTCCTCAATTAGAAGTCTGCCAACTGCTTTTTGTAGGTCATTGCTCAAATGGAGATACTATTGACAACCACTGAAGGACCAGTAATACCAGTTCCACCTGAATATACTGCAACCAAACCAGAGACAGGGAAAGACTTTAGATTTTATTTATTTTCTTGATCCCTCCTCTCCTTGCTTTTCTGTTCTCTGGTCAGGTGGAATTGTGATGATCTAACATACTGCTTTTTTTTTTTCCAAAAACACACCACAGTCATCATGTTGGGAAAAAAAACCCAAAAAACTCCACATGAAAATGAAAAGTTACTCTATTTGTTTCCTCTAAAATCAGAGCCGGAGATGCTTACCGCAGAAAACCTACATATTGGAGTTGATACTACAGCTAGGTACCTCACAAACAAAATCTTAGTTTTTTTAAGCCTGCTTCCCTCATTCCACACTCCATAGGCATTTTTCCATTGCAAAGTGCATCAGCCACACAAAAACAGTGCCAGATGTGCACCTGGTCTTATACCTGTTTAAAGAGAGATTAGTACCTCTTCAGAGAGACTTAGATATCTTCTGGAGGCCAAAGTGTATAATACACTTGGCCAATTTTGGTATTTGGGAACACATTGTAATCAGAGGAGTTTGGTAGTCCAGGATTCCTCCTAGTCACTACACCATTGTTTAATTGCAGCCCATACACAACCACCCTCCACCCAAGTAACCGAAATAATGAGTAGTCTTTGTGATTTTGAAAGTTCAGTGGCCTTTCAGGTTTTTTTATTTGTCTTCTGCTGTGCCAGCTAGGCCTTCCCCTATCCAATTTCATTTCAGCAGTCCATGACTTAATTTCTTTTCTTTCCATTTAAATGAAAAGTAAAATCTGATATCTAAATCTTTCCAGTGTGTTCAGAATAAACTAAAGAGATAGAGAAGCATTTTCTTGACTTATTTTTCTGCTGGAATGCACATGGTTGGCTTTTTGCCTTTTCTTTCTTCCTTTTTTCCCCTTTTTCTTCTTGCTTGTTTGCTTGCTTTCATCAGAAATATTTCAGTGATCAATTACAGTGTTATAATTAAATTTCAATAACTTTCATCTTCCAGCAGGCTTTTCATTCTGTGAAACCGTTTCCCCGGCCCCTCTAAGCACAGGCAATCACTCCTGATTGTCTTGCCAGGAGACATATAGCAAAGTGGCTGCTTGCTGCAAATAGTAGCACCCCCACTTATAATTCCTATTTTAGAAATACTGTGCAGAAAGTAACTTATTATTAATTTTCCATGATGAAGGGGATGCAATATTTACATATTATTTCTGTATTTTTCTATGGCTAGCAGAATGACAGCACTGATTGACAGAAGTTAACAGGTTAATAAACTTGGAAACAGCACACACAATATATTTGTTATGGCCCCAGAAGCAGAAAACATCTCTGATGAACATGAGTCTTTTCCAAAGATGGGCATCATATACCACACATTACTGAAATGCAAATTCATTTTCGTCTCTTTCTGGTCCAATTAACTTTCAAATAGGAATTGGTCCCAATCCCAAGATTAGCTATGATCCCAACAGCCACAGACACTGAAATGCTGGATCTATTTTATGAAAGCTACTTCCATCTATTGGAATTCATATTAAGATCAGTAGAAGAAATAAATTTCTTATAAATCCAACACAGAGCAGAAGTAAAGAACAAATGATCAAATTGTTTGGTATGGATAAGCCAATATATTTGACATTCAGGATTGGATTCATGTCACTTAACTCTAGCTGTCTATAAAGCAGTTGTCTAAGTTAATCATTCAAGCTTTCAAAGGAGAGACATATATGCCATAAAAAAGCTCTTTTTTGGTCTTAGATGTCTATCTCAGAGGTGCTTTTCTTTTTCTGCAATGAATACTGAAGGAGTCTAGACATGAGGCTTAGTGAAAATACCTACTATTTATCTAGCCAAATCTTGGGGAGATGAATCCAGACACTACAGTGATGAAAAACCATGCAAGAAATTTATAGTATGAGCGATGCATGATTGTATATTCAACAAATCAACACTCAAACTCAAGCTTATTTTAATTTTCCTCATTATGATTAATACCTTTTTATTAACATATGTTTCTGTTTTAAGTTTTTGGTCAGTATACAGCTTCCAGAACTCAAACACAACTAGTAAGATTTATAAGCTCTATCATATAACCTTTGACACATGATAACTCATTTGCGTGCCCCATTTTCTCCGCATTTGGTGTTGGGAGCCAGAATATTCAACAAAAAGTACACAAAAATTGGTCACAGAGTGAAAGCTAGAACTACGGGTGTTTTCTGAGTCCTTATTGGGTCTAATTCACAGAAATGACACATAGATTGGAAAATAAGACAAGAAGCTCACGAAAAACACCATCTACTCCTCTCTAGCCCTCCATCCCCCAAGAGAAATAAAATATATTTAAATAATTCTAGACAGATATCTTTCTTTGTCCTTAAAAAACTCTAAAGAGGATTCTGTAACTTCCTAAGTAATGTATTCATTGCTTAATTACCCTTATCATTAGGAGATGTTTCCTAAATTCTAACCTAAGTCTCCCCTGGCACAATTTAAAGCCACTCATTTTTGTCCTATCTCTAGTAGACCTGGAGGACTGTTTGTTCCCTTCTTCAAAGAAATCCTTTACATAACTTGAAGACTGCTGTTTCATTTCTTTTCCATCTGCACTTAGCTTGCTGAAACAAGATTCTTTCAGGTTTTCCTTGTGGAACATGTTTTAGCCTACATTCTGACAATTTTCCTTGCTTTCCTCTGGATATGTTGCAATTGATCCAAGTCTTTCGTGAAGTGCATTGGTGAAAATGGGATGTATTTCAGAAATGTATTCCAAAGTACACACAGTCCTTTCAGTTTCCTATCATCTGCAAGTTTAACAAATGCATGCTATCTTTCTTCATCCAAGTCATTAACAAACATACTGGGAAAAACTGCAACCAGAATGGATCACTACTTAATAGCTCCTTATTTGACAGTCAACTTCATATACTTCTTCCTGAGTTCAAGTGTGTGACCAGTGTTTTACATGTCTCCTAGAAATTTCATCAAGACAAAATTTCTTTAGCTCATCGTGGTGGGCTGACCTTGGCCGGATGCCAGGTGCCCACCAAGCTGTTCTATTACTTCCCCCCTCAACTGGATGGGGGGGAGGGAGAAAAATATGATGAAAGGTTCGTGGTTCGATATAAGGACAGGGAGATCACTCAGCAATTGCTGTCATGGACAAAACAAACTCAAATTGGGGAAATTAATTTAATTTATTACCAAATAGAATCAGGACAGAATAGTAAGAAATAAAACCAAATCTTAAAACATCTTCCCTGCACCCCTCCCTTCTTCCTGAGCTTAACTTTATTCCCGATTTTCTCTACCTCCTCCCGCCGAGTGGCGCCGGGGGACGGGCAATGGGGGTTGTGG
>VXBH01007898.1:0-26595 GCA_013400035.1 Rynchops niger | reverse complement strand
CAGGTTTTTCAGGCACAATTTGCTCCNGCTCCTGGTGAAGCCATGTTGATTGTACCCAGTCACCTTTTGGGGTGTCCTGGTGCGTTGTCTCTGGCTTGCCTTAGGGCAACAAGTTGAGAGCCCTTAGTAGGACTCCATCGTTCTGCCCCTGATGTGCTGCCCCGCTGTTTGTCACAGGCAGGCATGAAATTATTGACCCCTTCCCCCTTCAAATCTATTTTAAAGCCCTATCAATGAGGCCTGCCAACTCCTGCCCCAGAATCCTTTTCCCCCACTGGGATAAGTGCATCCCATTAGCCGCTTGCAGCTCTGGTGCCTAATATACCAAGCCGTGCTCATAAAACCCAAAGCCCTGTCTATGACACCAGTCCCGGAGCCATGAATTGACCAGTTGACTCCTCCTATATATTCCCTCATCCATTGCTGATGTGAGAGGGATGGAGGAGAACACAACCTGAGCTCCTGATCCCTTTACCAGTTGCTCTAAGGCCCTGAAATCTTTTTTAAATGATTGTGAGCCTCTAATTGCCACCTCATCACTTCCCACCTGAAAGACCAGACGTGGGTAATGATCTGAAGGGTTCACAAGGATGGGGAGTTTACCTACGATGTCCTTTACCAGGGCACCAGGGAGACAGCAGACCTCTCTATGAAGCAGGTTCGGTCTGCATATCAGGCCCTCTGCTCCCCTCAGCAGGGAGTCACCTACAACAATGACCCTTCCATTTTTCTTTTCAGGGTCAGTTTTGATGGCTGGCCTGAGGTGAGTTGGCTTTGGTGGCTCTTCTGGCCTTCGAGAGCCCGCTTCCTTGCTTGCAACCAGTTCCTCCTGCAGAGCCCCTTACCTGTTCCGCAAGGGCACTATAGGTGGCGCACTTCTTAAAGGAACCTGCTTCCTTTGTTTCTTTCTTTTGTTCTGTCTCCCATTGACCCTGCTCATGGGGATTACTACGGGACAGCTGAGGGGCTTGCTGGTGAAAGGATACGGAATCCTCTGGTCCAGTAAGAGTTACCTCCCATTACGTTTTTGCAGAGAGCTGTTTGTGGAAATGGTCGATTTCCCTCTCATTCTCTCTGATGTTCCTCAATCTACTCACCCCTTCCCTGAGCTCCATGACTTCATCTTGGAGCTGTGCCACCCGTCTGAGCAGGTCATCAACCTGCTCACACCGCACACAGCTGTGGTCAGCATTGTCACCTGCTGCCTGTTGCCATCAAAATAAGGCCTAGAAGTTAATGTTGTTATTTCTTTGGCTAATTTGGCCATCTGGTCAATTTTTTTTTTTTCTACGAATGATCATTTATTTGTTAGGAACTTTTATTTCTACTGTGTCATTTTTTTCTAATTATTAAACTGTAAATTGCAGTTTCATAATGTTTCTTCCCAAGAAAACTGCAATATTAGATTTACACAGTTCAATTAACCTGAGAATGTGTCAGTAATATCCATTTGAAAAATCATAGATCCTGGATGACTTAATGAAAAAGCTTAATTGCTAGTATTATTTCAGAAATAAATTAATAAACTAAATATTTTTAAATTGTTCTTTACATGTGTAATTTCACTCTGGAGATATGTAACTTTCTCATGTGTCATGTGAACTTTCCAATGCTTGTTATGAAGTTTCTCAGTTTGCTACCTAATGAATCCATATATTACTGCAGTACAGCTTGACCCAACTGCTGTAGATTTACATGAACAGTTTCATTTTTAAGATATGAGGCCGTATGTGATGTGAAAGGCCACTCTACTTCTATATGAGAACTGAAAGAAAAAAGACTTTTTTCATGTGAACACACTGCCCCATATAACGTCAGATACTTTGTGATGACAGTTATTTAGGTATGATTTGACACCTAGAGGTCAACAGAAGGCCTCTTGCAGGCTGCAGCTGAACCTGCATTGCAACTAACAACCAAAGAAGCACTGATAAAGGGTTGTATAAAGATATTAAACTTAAAAGTATGGAAAGGGGAATTTTAGTTCCATTGTTTTATAATGAAGGTCAACACAAAGCAAAGAGCTGGCAGAAGTTGAAATACTAAAACAGTTTCTGCTCCCACTTTCACATAATGGGTAGCTGTAGTTGGCACAGTGTATCAGGTAGCTCTGCTGGGGTTCCTCCAGGCCACTATTTTGTTACCCAACTGATCCCTGAGAGAAAACAAAAACAGAGCAAACATCCGTACTTTCTTCCTTCCCTGCATTCACCAGCTCCCAGATAGTTTTGCAGCCTTCATCAGTTCTCAGAGTAAGGTCGTTCCCTGTTGTGGTTTGTGAAGTAACTATTAACAGAGCTGTCTTCCACCTTCAGTCACTCTTGGCTAGTAGCTCTTTGAACTATATAAGCTTATCTCATTCAGCATCCTTGAGCAAAGAGCCTCAAAGGTCTATGGTCTCTTGCATGAAAAGCTGCTTCCTTTACTTTTTTTTTTAAATTTTTCTCCAGCCTGTTTCTTTAGGCGCTGTGTTAGAGGAGACAGTAAACAGTCCCTATCTAACCATTCCCATGTTAGTCATGTCTTGCAGGCCACCTCAGTCCTCTTTTATGAATAGTAAAAGTTTCCTTCTCAACTTTTTTGCTTCGGCTCTTCTGTTTAAGATGAGAGGATCAGAATCATATATGGCAATCAAGGTTGTGAAAAAACATGGATTTATGCTGTGACTTAGATGTTTCCTTGTTTATTCATTTCCTAATATACAATTTCTTTTTTGATTATTGAAAACTGATGTTTTCAAGCAACTCTGTATTGTAACTCCTAATTCTTGCTCTTGAACACTAGTGGTCTCCCTAAAACTCATCTTTTTATATTTAAAGGTAGGATTGGCTTTTTTTCCCTCATGTCTCATTGTGCATTTATCTACATTGAAGGTCGTCTGTTGTTCTGTAGTCTAGTCAGACAGTCTCATGAAACTTTTTCCTTCATCTTTCTTTTTAATTTGTAATTACTAACCTGAGAAAATTTGTATCATAACCAAATCTTAACCCTTTTTTTTCAGATTACAGAAGATGTTGAAGCGTCACTGACATTCCTTTCTGAAACATGACAATTTACTTTTACCCTTTATTTATTCCGTTTTAACATTTTATTTTATCATGTCAAGGCATTTTCTCTCATTCCACATCTGCTTAAACTTCATCAAAAACCTTTGTGGAAGCAATTCATTAAAAACCTTTTGGAAATTTGAGTAGAATATAGCAACTGGATCAAAATTCTTCATGGTTGTGGAATGCTTAAAAAAATCCAAGGGGATTTGGTTCCTCACATTGGGAGAAGACATGTTAAATCTTTCCAAATAGATTACATTTATTCATTATGATACAATTTTAACAAGCTGTTGAGAAATTAGATCAAGGAGGATTTACACAAGTTAGATGTACCAGAGATGTCTTGATAAATGTATGTGAAGAGGTAAAGCAATTTATTGTCCATCCTAACTAATTTTGGACAAAAGAGAAGAGAATGAGGGAAAATTCAGAGGTATAGATGAACATAGCAGTTTGTTGCAAGTAAACCATGAAATACAATCCACAAATCTGTTAAGCAAAGTTAAGTTTCTAGTAGGATTCCAAGATCAATGATCAATACATAAGAAAGGAGGAGAATGGTATTTTTTTAAAAAAAGGCAATATTTGCATGACATCTTTTATTCTGAATAATTTTTTCTGATTGTTTTCTTTGGCAGGCTAATAGTGGCAAGCAGCAGTGTATCTTTGCTTATAAGAATATAATCTCAGATGTAACTTTAAACTAGAGAAATGCAGTCTGCAACACTGAGATAAAGGGAGTATGTAGTCAATTGAAGAAAGACTCTTGGAGAAAAATTATGTATATCCTACCAGTCCAATGAGGGTATTTCAAATTGAGTTTGTCTTAATTAAAAACTTAATTTTTTCAATATTTCTATGAAATTTTGAATAATACATATGTTTACAAGGTGAGTGATTAAAACCAAACTAGAAGACTGTGCAAATACTTGGTTTATCATTATTCTAATGAACTTGTAAGACTTTGACATAAGTACTTGAACTTCTTGAAGAGAAATAAAAATATTTTTCTTAATATTTCTGCAATTGTTCTTAAACTTAGTAGGAAAATGATTGGTTTCTTCCGTTACATTAATTGCTTTCCTAAATTTAAAAACCTCCTGGAATATCATATTACACTCCATTTCAACTGCATTTATTTTGACAATATGGAAAATTCAAATAGTGGTGTTTTCTACTTGTTCCTAAGAATAACTTTGGAATAGGCAAAGAATCCTTCTTTCTGTTCTCTCTATATTTCCGAGTCAGCTGGCAGGAATAAAATTTGCAGGATTTCCAGAATGATTAGTTTGAAAAAAAATATATCTCATTTCACACTATGAACCTTATGGTTTGCTTTATGCATCTCTAGTTGCTTTACAAGCAAACATAGTACATCTTGTAGATGTGGGACAATGTCACTGTCAGTGAGGCTTTTTACAATATAGGTCAACCCCAGGGATGGTAACCTCAATTGTGCCCTCAGTAGTGGCCTAGTTATTTCACTTGATATATTAGATCTATGTCTGTAGTGTAACAACTGACATTTAAAAATTAAAAAGAAGGAAGGTTATTTTATTTTTCTTATGGGAACTCTAGGACTGTGGGGAATATTTTAATTATCCTGAAGTTAAAAATAGCAAGTTATGTAGCTCCTTGCAAGCTTGAATTTACTGAGGGACTAGGAGAATTGTTGTTTTCTCTAAATAGCCTGTTACAGTTCTGTATCATATTCAGAGATAAAGACTGTATCAGTGCCTATCCATTCATTAACATCGTGTCTGAATTCACTTGAGCTTCTGTCAACAGATGAATATGGATGTTGGTGTGATATGAGTTATAAAGGGAGGAGGCTGAGGACTACTTCTTGCTCAAGCCTCATTTGGCCATGTGATAGAAGGGAACCCATGGCATACAGCTTCCTTTGAGAAGATTTTTAAATGTTCTTCCTGCCTTTGACTCCTTGTCTCCCGCTGGTTTCTTGTGGTTTGTGGTTCATTTGACATTCAGGCACAACACTATACCTTTCCAGTATCTGGGGTATAGTACTGGGCATGCAGGTCTTCCTCGACGGACAAGTTGGAGATGGAGGGTGGATAAACAAAGGGATAGAAGATACTGGAGAAATCCCTGTTCGTTTATTGATGCCTGGTCTATGCTAACAAAGTAAACAACAAAACCAAAAGTTCCAGCTACCATATTGAATTCAGAACTCCATTTTTCTCAGTAAGATTTATAATCTTAATTTCAACAAAAGAACAGCAAAACCTGTCTCCAAAGAGAAGCGAAAATGTACCTTTCTTTAGCATAGAGATTTGTTGCCTATGGCAGGTGAGTTTCTGCTGCCACTGTGCATATATTTCCGCAAGCTGAGATAGAAGCAAATTGCAGTCCTGAAAGAATATGCACACCCAAAAAAGCTTTGCATTAGAATAGGGGGACAAAAATGTATATTTCTGTAAAAGAACTACTGGGTTTAATTTAAGTTTTAAGGGTCAATTAGGATTCTGCTATGCCTGTAAAATATTCATATGTATTTTTTGAGCAGGTAAGCCTTTCTTTACGATATACATAGTGTGAATGTACATAGTTCAACAAAATATGAATATGCTCATATATTTACATTGGTTTCAAAAGATACAAAGGATGCAAAAAATTAAAGACCATTAAGCAAGCAGAGGCAAATTCTTTAAACAATTTTAGGATAAGACCTTTGCTGGTAGTAATAACTACAATGGTCATTCACTTCTTATTCCAAAGAATTTGCTCAGATTGGGAACTTTGTAAGGCTAAATTACAGCATTGTTAACAACCCTCCCATAATCCTCTTACTTGACCTCACAATAAATTCGCCTCTACTTAAGCTTCTGTCTCAGTCAGATCCATAATCTTGACTGCTCTTGGTCCTAAAGTGTTAGGAACTTTTTTGGAATAGGAGCTCTGCAGCACGGGTAGGACAGGAAAGGTAACAGAGCCTGCCATTAACTTGCCCTTCATGAAGCTCATAATTGATTTATTTCTGCTCTCTCCATTTCCTCAATCATTTTGAAGATCTGCCAAGATCAAGGTCTTCAACAGTCTTAGACCCTCTTACTCTTATGTCTGCACTTTGCCATTGTCTTTACTATCAGGGACAAGCTGGGAGACTGTGTTCATGTCACGTCTACTAAGATTGATTCCTACCCTCTGCTTGGGACTCATAGCTGTTGCAGTAATGCAATAATTAATTACAGTAGCAACCTTTAGCACAACCCTTATTCCAGCAATGAGACTTTATGATCGTACTTAAGAACCAGACTCTTATTTTATTTACAGATGGCTAAATCCACTTAAGTCAATCAAAAGATTTACTAAGTGTGTCAGAAGTAATTCTGCCCCTCCGCTCTCCTGAGACCCCACCTGGAGTACTGCGTCCAGCTCTGGAGTCCTCCATGCAAGAAACACTTGGATCTATTGGAGCAGGTCCAGAGGAGGGCCACAAAAATGATCAGAGGCATGGAACACCTTACCTATCAGGACAGGCTGAGAGAGTTGGGGTTCTTTAGCCTGGAGAAGAGAAGGCTCTTGAGAGACATTGTGGCTGTTCAGTACTTAAAGGGGGCTTATAAGAAAGATGGGGAGGAACTTTTAATAGGGCCTGTAGTGATTGGACAAGGGGTAATGTTTTTAAAATAAAGGAGGGTAAATTCAGCCTAGATACAAGGAAGAATTTTTATGGTGAGGGTTGGTGAAACACTGGAACAGGTTGCTCAGAGAGGCTGTAGATGCCCCATCCCTGGATACATTCAAGGTCAGGTCGAACAGGGCTTTGAGCAACCTGTTCTGCTTGAAGATGTTCCTGCTTATTGCAGGGGGGTTAGGCTAGGTGACCTTTAATGGTCCCTTCCAACCCAAACCATTCTACGATGATATGATTTACTAAGGGAGCCAGGTAGATCAAAGCAAAATCTAAGTATCATGTTGAATTCTTTACCGTTCCAATATGGAGTAAGTTACAGCTTTCAGCAATAATATGTTTAACCAGGGGTTTATTGTAGTTTAGTGTTATGTTGTGGTTTCCATCTTTCCCAGAGTCCCAGGACTTACAATCTATGTGTATTAAAAATGCGTTTTATGTTAGGCCCTTTTCTCATTCTTCATTATTTGCTGAAAAAGGAAATGGTGACTTCTTGGGGGATGGGAGGTGGGGGGTACGCAACTAGCTGGGACTGTTTCCAGTTCTCTCTTCTGCTGCTCCATCAGCATCCTCATTTGTTGCACAAAGGATCTATTTTTAGTAAAGTATGTTTACTATATACAATAATTAATGTCACATAGCAAAAATCAGTACTTTCTGCTGCTACATAATACATAGATTATTTTTTTTCCACATAATTAATTTTCATTGTAAGTGATGTACTTTAAGAATAGAGTTTAATGCTAACACTTTGATGATCAGGTCAGTATCATGTCCAAAACTTTTTGACTCCTGCCTATTTTTAAGTTCTTATATCTAACTAAATAAAAAGGATTTATTGTTGATGGAAGTGAATGAGGTTTATTAAGTATGTAAAGTATCACCCACTACTTGCTTAAGGATTTTATGGTAGAAGAACTGTTACTTGTGTTACTTGTTAGACATGAACTATACTTTCTGGTCCAAAGTCTCATGATTCTTTACTTTTCAGTTTAAGTTTCCCTTGGATCAGGAGAGGCAAGAGAGTTACCCATTAAGATGTCTTACCATGTTTGTTTTAAGATTGAAAGGTGCAAAAAACCCAAATCCATAGCATTCTTTGGATACAGCAGTGGTTACTCATATTGAACTTTTGCAGAACTGCTTGGTCCTCCTCTGCATTTTGGCTTATTAAAAGTGTTCATAATAATCATGTATTGTAAGCATTTCATTTATCAGCTTAAGCATGTGGGTGTACTTGCGAGCACTGCAATTGGAAGGAAATGTGCAACCTCATCTAAGAAAATACTGCAAGTGAGCATTATCATGGACATATTTGTTCAAAGCAAAATATTAAAACCTGCAGCAGGGGTACATGTCCTCTTAGAGGTACTGTGAGTGTAGTAGAAAATTAGTTAGAGGACTGATTTGGAAAAATGCAATTGTGTATAACAGAAAAAGTGGTACCTTTACTACAGAGCTGTGTTGTAAAGAGAAGCGGGATAAGGAGACTGGGCTGTTTTCACCAGATATATAAAAAGAAAAAAAAAAAAAGGATATTTAGTACATTTGTTGAAAAACGCTCTGCAGTGAAGAAAGAAATTATGTATACAGTAACTCATATGGCCTTGCTAGTTAAGGTACTAGTACTCCACTTAATGTTCTGGTACTCGGTTCAGTGTTCTGGTGTTTTACTTTGAGTATTTATCTTCCCTGTGTTTATTACTGCAGTTTAATTTGTGTTGTAAGAGACAAGATGAGAATAAGACTTTATTTTAATGAGGGTTAGTAGAAGGCATAATATTTCTTCTAAAAATTTGAAATCTAATCCATAGTTGTAGATGACTCCCTCCATAGTATGCTGCATATGATTTTTAGATTGCATGTTTGGCAATGATTCAATTTCTTCCAGGAAGACTGGATTTGAAACAGTACACAGGTATTTTATTTTAACATATGTTAGATACACATGTGTACATATATATATACACACACAATTATAATATTGAAACTGATATGTTCAGAATTTTATTTTTAAATTTAGAATTGGAATGGGCTATGGACACAAACACTGGGATGACCAGGGAAATTCATGACTTTAGGAACACAGGAAAAGGAGTTTTTCTTGCCATATTGCATCCAGTTCCACTATCTTGTAGTCCTTTTTAAATTTCTGACATTTACAACTTCATATAGAATTCATTCATGCAATAAAATACACAGTATTAATTATGTTTACTGTGAAAATTTATATTCTCATTGAACTTCTGTTGATAATTTCATTTGATGTCCTGAATTTCTTCTGCTAAGAGAAGACAGAAGAGTTTTCTTGGTTCACTTTCTCTTTTTTTCTTTCACTTTTACCTTCTTGCACTTTTCCTTTTTCTTCCCTTTAGCTACTAGATATTGATCCTGGTTATGTATTGTATTTGTCTTTTTTACAACCATGGCCATGTTCACCTCCATCAATTCACATCTTGTGAACAATTAAAGAAATCTATATCTTTTTTTACTTCTGACATTACCAGTTAGTGAGCTCTCAGCTTATCTTACCTTCCAAAGGGCATGAACTTGTATTTTGTAATAAAGAGGTGCACCTCATTTCCATGGCTCCAATTCTGTTCTTTCTCCAAGAGTCCTTTGTAACGACTGCTCTGGAGCTTCACATTGCCAGCAAATTCTGTGAGTTCATATTGACTTGTGTGTCAATATCATTAAATGAAAGCTTAAATAAAATTAGTCTCAAGTTGTATTCTTGAGAAAGTCAGTAAGTGTGTGCCTTAGAGTATCAATATAACTCATTTGTGGCTTTGCCTTCAGTCAGTTGCTCATTTACCTCAGAGATCTTCTGACACCCATACTTGCCAGATTTTACAATAATTTTCCATTTGGCATGATAGGAAACATTTGTAAATGTCCAGAGAGATTATTTTTTCTAGTTCCCTGTATGAAAGTAAACGTCATATTGAAGAAAGTAAGTACATCATGTCAGAATTATCTTCCTCTGGTAGAGTCATGTTGCATTACCTCATCTGCCATTTATCTCCCAGTTTTCTGAAGCTTTACCTTGACTCGAGAGCAAAAGAACAGATCTGTAGCTGAGAAGATTTGTTCTTGCCCTTTACTATTCTCCAGTCCTACAGTGCCTCATCTGACTTGGATTCATTTTCAAATGTTGCTGTTCAACCTGAAGTTTAAATGCCAGGGTTTTCCTATCATCTAGGACAGAAAACGGAGATCCCTCCATCATGAATACATTAAGGTTTACAGTTGCCTGTACTATAAATATTATAATTAGTATATATAACAAATATAAATATAAGTAAATATATATCTGTATTTATTTTCTCAGCATTCTATCTTTGCCCAAAGGTTCATTGTCATTGTGCCGAGATCAAGCAAATATTCATGCTTCTCTGACTTCTAATGAGACTAATATGAAATGGATTGCGAAGCAGCATTTGAGAACATGTACTTCAGAACTTGGTGCAGACAAGAAATTGGCCTGGCAGTGCTATTAAAATAGATCTTCTGTGAGACAAACTAGAAAAACTCTGCTTACTGAGACAGAAGAAAAAAAGCAAATTCTTCTCCCATTTTCTTCTATCTTTCATGGAGGATTTTTCAAAGTTTTCCTGCAGCTTTTGTTCAAAGCACAAAGGTGGAGATTTGCTGGCTAGAATATCTCCACGAGGTATCTATTTATTGCAGAGGAGCTTTTTTTAGGGCTATTTCACTTTGAGTGGATGTTGGCTGAAGGCAAAGCCTACAGATCACAGCTTCTGTAAAATATTTAACGCTTTACTTTTTCTAGTGCCTTTTAAGTATTCGCTCCCATTCATGTTAGTTTCTTACTCTAGGTATTTTGCCCACCTGCCAACCAGTAATAGAAAGTGAGAACAATGCTCTCAGTGATGGCTTGACTTTTTTTTTTTTTTTAAATCCCATAGCATAGCACCATAGCTTTTAATAGAGTTGTGCAAGCCATGTGAAAAGTATGTATAGTGTAAGATGAAATGGAATAATCCAGTATTTCAAATGTTAACTGCTCAGAAAGAAAAAAATGTCAAAAATAGCTGGAAACAAGGATAATGAATTCAACTACAAAAAGAATGATTTTTTTTTTCCACTTCAAGATTTGCTTTCTCCATCTACAGTGTGAGAAGGAAAAACTGAGTACTTTCTCCCTTGGACATTTTCGTTTTATAAAAAGGTATTATTTCTTTTTTACTTTTGAATGGTACTCATTAGCGTCAATCTAAACTTTACTAAAAAGTCTGCTCTAAAAAAGTAGCCCTGTAGGATCAGCTATGCTTAGAATAGCCTGGATGGAACAAAAAGTAATACTGGCAGGTAATCTCCAAGCAGTCCTCAAGCAAGCCCTGCTGAAGCTTGTGGTACATAGTGGTATGGTTATGTATGTCCATGCTCACAGTGTTAGGTACTATCTCTAGCAGCTTTGCTTGGCTTGACGTTGTCTGTGACATGCTCACTTGAAGTTAAAGTTGTGGCATAGAAGATGAAGCCAGCAGTAAATCTGTGGGAATGCAGAGATGATATCAGTGGCCTTGATAGCAGCTCTTATTGGTGTCTAGTGTTCAGTCTTGCTGTGCTGCTCTTGCCCTACTGTAATGCTGGTGTGTCCCTTGGAGAGGTTAGTTCTGTGACTTCACTTGGAAATAAGGAAGGCAATGATTTATTTATTTAAAATTAGATGTGAGGTATCTAAGCCCACCTCTGTGAATGCTAACTCCATGGAATACTAGTCAGCATCTTGCTAGTCTTCCTTGCCTTGCCTTTTCTGCCATGTTCTGCTTCTAGATGTGCTTCGGCATACATTACACACTGAGGTTGGGAAAAAATGTGTCAGACAAGCTCATAGATGACAAGAGTCAATACCGATGTGCCTTTTATATTTCATACCAAAAAAACACCTGTCAAAAGTCCTGTTGTGATCATGTAAGCAATACGATTTAAATGACAAACTTTTGTCATCAAGGAATGTCCATTCTCAGCTGCTTAAAAAATCCACCAGGGTAGTGAAGCATGTGGAGCAAGAGGATCAGTGGTTACAGCGATAGTCTCACAGATGCTTACAGTAACATGCTATCTCTGCATGTCACAGTGACTTCACACTGAGTAGAGAAAACCATGTGAACGTGGGTAAAAGCACGACCAGTTTTGAGACTTTGGACCTTGAAGCTTCTGTCTGATACAAAATGTCCTGTCTGATATTGCAGGAGAAAACATAAGAATTGCAATGTCATATAAATATAGCAAAGATGCCTCACCCAGGACCAGATCATTAAAATGTGCTTCTGTTTTGAAAAGTGATTTTATTAAAATAAACAAAAACAAAACCAACCAAAACCATGTTTGATTTTGTGTCCAGTGAACAGTGTAGGGGTACTATTTCTATGCTTCTGCTTGCAAGAGCAGAGCAGATATTGACTGATAGTTGAATTCATTTACAGACAATCAAGCAGACTCCTGGCGGTCTAGAACTACGTTGTAACTTTTATCCACTAGGAGGATACAAGGTTTAAGCTCCCAGGGAGAAGGAATGCATTTTTGTGAGTGTGTTTAAGCTTGATGCTTGATTTGTCAACAAGTTTGTGACAGGAATTTTGTCACACAGGTTCCGGTTTGGGTCAAAACTGGGAAAAGTGAAGTTTTTGTATTGTAAGGTCATTTATGTTTGTTTGTTTGGTTTTTTTTTGTTAAGCTCTGTCAGAATTTCTGGAATCCCAGTCATGTCATTTATCTCTCATGGTGGAAAGGGAAATGGAACTCAATCCTGAAAATAGACTTTATTTATACTGTACTGCAAGATGAGGCTCAGGAAAGTTTATACCTATTGGTAAACGCAAAGCATACTTTTATTCTTCTTTCTTCAGGCAATATATTTTGCAGCATCAGATTAATTTAGAGTAACTGTTAGTTCCACCCAGAGCTGATTTTCTGGTTCATCCATTGTTTTAGTCCGTAAATAAAGTAGAAGCATAGATTCATAAGGAAAAAAAGCTAAAAGGGTTTTCCAAAGGTCATCTGCTCCACAACAGTATCCTAAAAAAGCATCATCCTTCTTTGTTCTTGGCAGTTATTTGTCTAACCTGGTCTTGGAGAGCGGAATTAAAAAAATAGACTTCTTATGATGCAATTCAGTAGACTTCCGCTGCAAGGAAACACTATCCCAGTGTTTTTCAGTAAACCAGCATTAAAGAAGACGTATAAATCTCCTGTTAGCACGACAATTTGACCTATCCCTCAAAGGCACGGTGAATAGAGCTTCATTAATTCTTTAGGTACATGAAAGCTGTTATGATTTTGTCTTTCTGATTTTTTCTTTTCTGTCTGAAAACTCTAGTATTTTAGTCCTTCTTTGTAAGTCAGGCTTTCAATTTATTAAAATATGCCCCTGATTCTTTCTGTATTTCTTTTCTAGATTACTCTGAGCCACCTCTTCCTTGAATTGCGGGTGTGATACTCCAAGAAATGTTAGCAAGTACCCAGTAAAATGGAAAGATTCATTACATTTGCATTGCATTTCTTACAGAAATGGCTACTGACAGTAATCCTCACTATGGTATTTCCTTTTGTTGTACCAGGATGAGCTGACATTTTAAAATTTCATAACATCAGTGGCCTATTGTAGTTCTCTCAGGCAAAAGTGCAATGGTAGACTTCTGTTTCTGTATTTTCCTCTTGTAACTCATGACATGGTTTAACCCCAGCTAGCAACTAAGCACCACACAGCCCCCTCGGTGGGATGGGGGAGAGAACTGGAAGAGTAAAAGTGAGAAAACTTGTGCGTTGAGATAAAGACAATTTAATAGGTAAAGCAGAAGCCACACATAGCAGCAAAGCAAAACAATTAATTCATTCACTATTTCCCATCAGCAGGCAGGGGTTCAGCCATCTCCAGGAAAGCATGGCTTCATCACATGTAATGATTACTTTGGAAGACAAATGCCATCACTTCAAAAGCCCCTCCCCGCTTCCTTCTTCCCTCAGCTTTATATGCTGAGCATGATGTCATATCATATGGAATATTGCTTTGGTCAGTTGGGGTCAGCTGTCCCAGCTGTGTCCCCTTCCAACTTCTGATGCACAACAAGCCTACTCAGTGGTAGGACAGACTGAGAAACAGAAAAGAACTTGATCCTGTGTAAGGACCGCTCAGCAATAATAAAACCATCCCTTTATTATCAACACTGTTTCAAGCCCAAATCCAAAACATATCCCTATACTAGCTACTATGAAAAAAATTAACTTTATCTCAGCCAAAACCAGAAGAACTATTAGTGTTGCATAATAATTTTGGTCAGAAATCAGACTAATTTCTGGACTCCTCCTTAACCACCTCAGCCTTTTCAAGTACCATGTACTCTTATTGCTGTGAAAAAATAATAATAATAAAAATTTCCATTTACTTTGTATATGTTAAAATGGTATTGATCTTCAAAATGCCCACAAGAAAAAAATGAGATTTTCATCGTTCCCATTCGTATCTCCTGTTCCATTCTGGATAACTAACTATTCCCAAGTAATTGGACTTGTCAATGGCTTTACTCAAGGGCGGGGCATGGTTCTTTGTTGATTTTGCTTAGATTTGTGTTTATTCAGAAAGAAAATTTGAGAGATTGTCTTGGAACTGAGCTGATGTTCTCTTTTTCAACATATCTGCAGGAGGAACTATTTAACTGTCAGTCACTTGAAAATCCTAGAAATAGAAGGCAATATCTTTTTCCTGCAATTGCTACTGATATTTGAGAACCACGGAATCACGGAATCTTTAGAGTGGGAAGGGACCTCTAGAGATCATCTAGTCCAACTCCTCTGCAAAAGCGTTAACTATTCATTATCTGCCATGATAGAAAATGACTTTTACAAATGTATTATTGCTAAGTCTCTAAGACTATTCACCAAGCAAACTCCATCCCATAAAGCCTTCTAAGTTTTCATAGAAAGTCAAGCCACAAAGAAGGACTTACAGTGTCTGGTATTGAATGCGGGCTTAGAATTTTGAACTGTCTGTTTTAATGCCAATATTTTGTGCAATCTAGTCTAAAATTTCCCTGCTCGCTGACCGTTCAACAGTAGGATTTTAAGGGAGTGGCATAGTCAGTATCACAGTGAATATATTGCTGCTGATGATTTGTCAACGTGTTCAGCAGTCTTTTTGGTAAGGTGGTAAAAATTGCAAAGCCATTTTGGGAGCAGAGGATATTTGAAATTTCCTCTTTAGTTTAGGATATTAACAAATCTGTGAGAAATAAGGGAAATAAATGATATTTGAGCATCTTCTGGTAGTCGGTTGTTTAAATGGAGAGAAATGGATTGTCTCCTTTTTAAAAGCCTCAGACACAACCTGATTTTAGACTTCTTATAGATCTAACCTCAAGAACAGCAGCTTGTGGAGGAACAAACATTCAATATTAAATCAACACTATGTTGATCACCTAAAATTGAGAGTAATAGAATTTATATCCTAGAGCTACAGAAACAGTCACAGAATCTTAGAATCAATCACAGAATCACAGAATCACAGAAGGGTTGAGGCTGGAAGAGACCTCTGGAGGTTATCTGGTCCAACATCCCTGCTCAAGCAGGGCCACAAAGAGCTGGTGGCCCAGGAACATGTCCAGATAGGTTTTGAAGATCTCCAAAGAGGGAGACTCCACAACTTCTCTGGGTAACCTGTCACACTGCTTGGTCACCCGCACTGTAAAACAGGTGTTTCCTGATGTTCAGAGGGAACTCCCTGTGTTTCTGCCTGTGCTCATTTCCTCTGGTCCTGTCACCACTGAAAAGAGCCTGTCTCTGTCTTCTTTATGCCCTCTCTTCAATTGTTTATAGAAATTAGTAAGTTTCCCCCTAAGCCTTGTCTTCTCCAAGCTGAACAGTCTCATATGTCTTGGCCTTTCCTTGCAGAAGAGATGCTCCAGTCCACTGAACATATTTGTGGCCCTTTGCTGGACTTTCTCCAATATGTCCATGTCTCTCTTGTACTGGAGGGCCCAGCACTGGACGCAGTACTCCAGATGTGGCATGACCAGTGCTGAGCAGAGGGGCAGGATCACCTCCCTTGATCTGCTGGCAATATGTTGTCTGATGGACCCCAGGTGCTGGACATATCTCTACTCTTTGTTGAGGTTCATGAGTCTCCTGTTGACCCATTTCTCCAAACTGTCAGGCCCCTTTGCATGGCAGCTCAGGTCTGTGGTTTATCAGCCACTCCTCCCATTTTTATGTCATCTGCAGACTTGCTGAGGGTACACTCTGCCCCACCATCCCGGTCATTAATGAAGGTTAAGTTAAGTTAAGCAGGACTGGACTCAATACTGACCACTGGAGTATACCACTAGTCACCACTAGTGCAGTCACTAGTACATCACTAGCCTCCAATCATGAAAGAAAACATGTAGCTTCACCAAATCTAAGGAGTTTGTCCCTTTTTCATGTATCTATTTCTAAAAGTAAATATGCCCCGAGACTTGGGAAAAATAACTGTAAAACAAAATAGGTGGCTTCGTAGTGGATTTGGATTGGACATGGGAAAAAGGGACAGTAAGCTAAAATACTTTCAAATTTATGGATGTAAAGCACATTTTTTGTCTCTGTGGCACTTAATGTAATGAACAGTGCTGCGAACTAGTTTCCATGCATTACCAAGCTCAAATAAGTAACTGTTTAGCTTTTGCATACAAAGAAATACATAATTCTTGCTACTGTTCCTGCAACAATTCCCAACTTGGCTAGGATCTCTGCTGTCTACCCCAGTAAAAAAGCATTTCCTATTGTTTTGCTTTGGTATGGAGTGTTGAGGTACTCAGTTAATATTTTCCTCACTGTCATGCTGTAACTTATTCTGAAAATGGTTCCACTGAGTTCTGCATCCAAAAAAAAGTATCACAGTAACTGCCAACAAGAATGATGGCTTCTATTAAGTAGAGATTTGCTTATGCTAAGTTTTGGGGGTGGAAATGGTCTGTCTCTCAGCAAAAGAGTATTTTCAAAACAGTGTATGAGAGTTTATTTTTCCATCATTTTGAGTATTTTGAGTATTTTCTGCAAATGTTTTGTACTTATTGTCACTTGATTTTCTTTTTCTGTGAGCACTATTGAGACTAACAGATTCTTCTGCTTCATTTTTTTCAGAGAAAGGCCAGTGATTAAATAGTTGGTTGATAAAAACTATCTGCATTCTTGAAGAGACTTAGAGATGACAATGCCATTGTTTGATCAAAACAGAAATTCCAGGTAATTCATAGCTCAATATAAGCATATTTTCAGTAAACTTTTTTCATCATTAGAGAATATCTCCAAATGATGCAAGAGTCAATGTGAGATTTCAATAGTGTATTTCCTATTAGAGTTTTATTTTATACTTAATACATCTAAGACTACAAAAATCTCAATTTATCGTTTTAAGGAATTGTCAATGAAGGATTTGTTGCAAAAAGAACTTCATTTGTGATTCTTAAAATCACAACCTGCTTCAACTCTAAAAAACAAAATAAGCAAAATTTAAAAAAGAAAATAAACCCAAACCTAAAATGAAACAATGAATTCCTTTAGAGTTCTTTGATTGAAGGAATATTTTAATTGTGGGGTTTTTTTGAAAGAAAAGAGAAAAGCCTGTTACTCTCTACTGAATGATTTTACTTCCTATATAATTAGGTGATGGGTCTTTATATCTCTCACATTGACCTGTAAATGCCATGTATTAAACATTCCCAATCCACCCCGTGGAATACCATAACCTGGACAGGATCACACATTAATGTCACACCCCCTAAGCAAATAAAGAAGATATAGGTGTTCAGTGAATTAAACTGCCCTTCAGTAATATTTTCCAAGGTGACTAGTGCCCTGTGCAGCAGAGATGCTAACTAACAGTAGTACATTATCAGCATCAGCTATGGCGGTGTTTACTGGAACCACAGGAACTTTCCCAAAGAGGATGCTCTCTGCCCTTAATAGGTTGAGGGGAACAAAGCCAAGATTTTTCTTCTGTTCACAATACATACTGCTTCCTAGGATAAAGCTTTTAGCTAGTGATCTATCAGAAGAAGCTGAATATGCATCCATCATTTATATTGAAATTCACAAGTACAATATAGAAGAGAAACACTTTAATAATTAATTGTATTAGTGCTAGCCTCTGTCTACTGGTAGCTTCTGGTTATTGTCTTTAAATGGAAACACTTGCTCCTTTAGTTTCAAAAACAAGACACATGGCTCTTGTGAAAAAAGTCACTTATTTTAATTTAAATTAAATGTTGATAAAGTCTTAAAGTAAAAAAAATCATCCTCCGAACTCAAAAAATGGCATCCAAATTGTCCTCGGTGTGTGATTCTACATGCAAAAGGAATTGACTGAAGGGTAGTTTTTTTGTAGAGTCTTTAAGTATGCTTAGTATGCTAAACTGATTGTTGTTAGGCTCCTTCTGAAAACAATTGGCTTTATTTTCTCACCATTAATTCTTCCTAATAAACTTTCCTGAATTTGTTTTTTTTTGTCCTGTGGTACTGAATAAACACCTAACACATTCTACTTTTTATAGCCTGAAGATAATAAACTTGTGAAAATAAACTGGAATGCCAATGTCTTTACTTAGCCAGAAGTTTTCCAATAATGTCTTTTCCAAGAAGGCTTGTTCTGTGTTTTTAAGGAATTGTTGTAATAAAGGCAATATAGCTTCTGTCAAAAGGGAGGTCTTCCACAGAGAAATTCTTATGAACTTTGTCTTGGTTTTCACCAATAAATTAATATATATGACATTATAACCAGTTCATATGTTTACTCTTCTTACCAGACTACAGTTAATGTTGCTTTGTTACCATTGCATCTAACATCTCCCTTCAGTCTAGAAACCTCCACCAACTTTAAAAGGAATGTGAATGTGTAATTTAATCGAATAGCCTCTAGTAATACATTCTAATTACACTTGGCTTCTTAAAACTATGGCAAACTTTGAATCTTACTTTGAGTAACTTATGCTGCCTTTTGTAATGGGATTTTGCAGTGACAGAAACACTGATGTTATGGGCTATGAATTCTAATTTAAATTGACTCTAGATTCAGCTGGGGAAAAAAAAACCTTACTAATTCCCATTCGTCTCATTGAAGTCCGTTACAAAGAGTGCTTTTCTTGGAGGCAAATCCAGTTCTGCCTTTTCTCTGTTCCCATGTTTCTTTGCAGCCACGTATTGTCACCCTCTCAGTTGTGCTGGTTTAATTTTTATAGAACCGCATGGTCAGACAGATAAAGCAACTGATCAACCTTTATTAATGTTTGTGTTAGTATAACTGAAAACATAGTTGAAAGGAAAGCAGGTGTACCTTGAGCCATCTTTACTGTCCAGTGAAATGATTGGAATACCATCAGATTTATTACCAGCATAAGTTACAGATGGGTTTGCTATTTAGAGAATGAGGGTTTCTCCCATGATAAAATTCAGGTTTCATTCTCTTATTCCCACATTCTGATATTAGTTTTATCTGCACAAACTTTTGACAGCTCCATCCAAGAACTAAAAAAATGCTTGACCTTCTCACCCATCTCTCATTGTGTTGCAGTCGTGTCTAGATATTAGCAGAAGCTGTTGATAGTTTTAGAAGCTTTCCTCCCCAAACTTCTGCTACTCTTTTTCCTTGCAATTAATAATCAGGGGTCTTCTGATTTCGGAAAATTATCTGATTCTCTACAGGCTGTTAGCCAAGTAAAACAACTGACCAGCTGATATGGTATTCACGTAAAAGCCAAAAGGAATATATTTGACATTAGTATAAGTGTTTTACAAAAAAAAGAGATGTTCCAAATTCTTAACTCTTTCCTTCAAATTTGAAAGTTTTGTTTAGAACTATTAACCAGGTTGGCTTTTCAAAGGTTTTGTGTTTTACTGCTTTCTGGTCAAACAAAAAACGAGCATGCACATTATAGAAAATTTGTATTCAAATGGAGTAAAGTCTACACCCAAATGTGATGTAATCATATGCAAAGTACTATATTTATACATGAAGAACGGGAGATGCTATCCTGCAAAACTCTTCGTAAAGGGCATAGAGACAAGCAACTCAACATGAACTTGTGATGAACTGCTGTGGCAAAAATGTGTGATATGATACTTTGATATATAAGTAGAATAACCAGATTAAAGAAAGTTATACTATCTCTGTGCCCATAACTCAAGAAATGGAAAAAAAAAGTACTGCAGCTGAGTCCTGCTTTCCACATTTTTTAAAGGCTGTAGTTAAATTCTGAGGGCGTGTGGAACTCCAGAACTCAGTAGAGGGTAAGAAAAAGAGAAGCTTTTGGTTAAATTCTTCAGCTTCGGGGGGGTGATGTGTGTCTCATACAGGTAGAACAATTATTATTTATTATGTGTTAATGCTGGTAGGCAGCTCAGCTCCACACAGCCGCTCATTCACTCCCCCTACAGTGGGATGGAGGAGAAAATCAGAAGGGTAAAAGTAAGAAAACTCATGGCTTGAAATAAAGACAGTTTAATAGGTAACGAAAAATCTGTTCAGGCAAGTAAAGCATGTTGCAGCGTATCTATGTATGTGTCCCATAAATAGAAAGGGCTGTCTGGAGACCTGAACCTTAAGAAAAGAGGTGGGCAGAAGAGGCAGGATGTGTGTATGGAAGTATGTGTTCATAACATATCCCCTCAAGTTGTGGTGGGATGACTCCAGCCAGCACCTACTCCCCACCAGTCACTCACTCTTTCCCCCACAGTGAGATGGGAGAGAGGAGAAAACTTATGAGTTGAGAAGGACAGTTTAATAAGTCAAGAAAAGCTGCACATGCAGGGAAGGCAAAATAAGGAATTCATTAACTATTCCCATCGACTGGCAGATGTTCAGACACTTCTGGGGAAGCCAGACCTCAGCACGCATAATGGCTGCTTGGGAAGACTAACACCATAACCCTGAACGTTGGCCCTTCCTCCTACTTTCACTGAGTTTTCATTGCTGAACATATTACATGTTCTGGAATATCTCTCTGGTCAGTTTGGGTCAGCTGTCCTGGCTGTGTCCCCTCACAGACTCTTGTGCACCCCCAGCCTACTCACAGGTGGGACAGAGTGGGAGAAGGAAAAGGCCTTGATGCTGTGCAAACACTCCTTAGCAATAGTTAAAACACCAGTGTGTTATCATCACTGTTCTAGTCACAAATCTGAAACACAGCACTATATGGGCTGCTATGAAGAGAATTAACTCCATCCCAGCCAGACCCATCACACAGCTGCCCGGCTTTGTACCTTCCCTCCAGCTGTAGAAACAGAAGAGAGGTATATATATAGAGAGAGTACTATGCTACTGCACAGCAACTGGGAGCTTGTCAGTTCACAGTATTACAGAAGGTAAACATAAGGCAGAGGTAAATGACTGGAGCTAACCTCTTTATTACTAAAGTAAATGTGCATTTGCTTCAGGCTAATGAAATGCAAGATGAATATCTGCTTCTCTGGTTAGCAACCCATCTTGAAATAGAGGACTTCGATGACCAGGGAGCCACAGTCTGTCACTGAACAAAAACCTCAACTTTCAAGGCCCCCACTCTCTTCTGAGATGAACTAGGGCTTCAGGTCAGGTAAGGCAAACTCCTGACCCCTGGCTAGCAAGGTTTTTGCAGACTCTTCTTGCTGAACCATCTGTGGGATGTCCTGCTTGTCACAGAACCAAGATATACCTGGGACATGTCCTTGCCACTCTCAGAACCTGATGCTCATAAACCAGTGCGCTTCATGCTGTTTTGAAGAGCTGAGCACTTGCAAGTACCGAGTGGGGTTAACAGCCATTGAAAGTGGCAATAGGGAATAGGAATAGTAGCAAAATGGCATTTTGCTACCTGCTTTAAACTGTGCCCATATTCATAATCATTTACATTACCTACTACTTCCTACTCTTTTGACAGACAAAGCCATCGCTTCTATTCACCGATAAGAAAATAGTCCTCCACTGTGGCTGTACTGCAGGCATTCAAAAGGTAAACCTGGAAGCAGAATTTAAGTCATCTTGACATCTCAGGTTCTGTCTTTTATCACCCCAGAAACCTGCTGGAAGAGAAGTTTCACAGAGATTGTATTGTGTGTTTTGCTGAGAGCTAAAGTCTGAAATTGATCCTCTTACATACTATTAAAAAAATACTAATACTGTTAATTATTATACTTAACTTCACATGTCAGACTATGCCATTCTTTTTTGCTTTGTCTCAAATGGATAAAGCCTTCAAAAGCAAGAAATCAGTACATAAAAGTACAAGAAGAAGAGAGATGTAAACCACAGATTACACACTGGCTCCCAAGAGTTCTAGAATGTTGGAGGGGGTGGGGAAGGGAACCCAAACCCCCACCTTTTTATTTGCTCTTTCTAGTGATTTCCCTACCCCCACCCTCTAATGATTGGAAATTCTGGCTAAGGTAGCAATGCCAAAATTCCAGTAATGAAGCTGTAATTTCAGTTGTTTCTTCATCACTGGAAATATGAATATACCCCCAACTTCACAAGTAAACCTTTTCTTATGTAATTTCCTGTCACTTTCATTTTCCTTGTGCCAAGGGAGCTGGAAATTTGACTGGTACTAAAAACTGTAATCTTATTAATTTCATCATAAGCTAAGTATATTTTAAATTATTTTCCAACAATTCCTGCACTGCAGTCTAAAAATTATGGCATTGGGTGTTTTGCTTTGCAAATTAACTGAGGGTGGACCTTGAGCTGCTCCAAGCCACTACGGCAGCACTGAAGTCAGGAGCTGACTGTGGCAATTCTGCACTAGTCATACACTCATGAAAAAGGTGAATCTTACGCTATGTCTTGTCCAAGTTAATGTCTGACCTACGTGAATTAAGTAGCTTAAATTTTTGTGTGTGTGGATAAGCAAATAGTTAAAGCCAGAAAATGTGAGCTAATATGTGAAAAGTGTTCCTTTTGCCTTGTGATTAGACTTTGAAGGCTTAACCTTAGGAGCAGCTTCCCTAAAACCTCAGTGTGACTCGGGAAAAGAAGAAGAAGAAAAAAAAAAGCAGCTCAGTGTCAACTACTGTTTTTGGCAAAGAGCTGGGAGCAAAAAACTTTTGATGTGCCAGAACCTTAACACAAACATGTATCATGTTCAAGGCCAGCCATTCACACTGAGCCAGTTCAAGATGCACGTCTTTCCAGGAATGGCTTTCATCCAGGCTGGCATGTGAAAGAAAAATTTTGCTATGCTTCAGCAGTGTAAAGTCATTGGGACTACAGAGCACTGCCTTCTCGAAACCTAATTTCCCTTCAAAAGCTTGCGCTGGTTATTATCTTTATGGTTACAGCTGAAATAAAATATTTGTGTTTCAGAAGGAATTACAGTGCTTGAATTTCTAATTAATTTTGAACGCCATTTGTAAGATTAATATGAAGACATGCTTCGGTAGGTGGCCGCGATTGTAGTGTCTCAGTGTATAATGTTTCCATTCACAACCAAGAAATTAAGCTTTCCCAATGTATCCTTCAGTTCTTTAATTCTGTGTACTGGAGTATGACGACCCTTTTCAGTCTGATGTTTCCTATACAGAAGGGTTTCAATATGACGTAGACCTCCTCTTTCTTGGAGATCTTACATAACAAAGTAATTTAAAGGAAGATAAATACTGTTGTATGTTGAATGAGTCAAGATACTATGACGGGGTTAAACACCATGGCAACTCTAAGACCTCTTAGAAAAAAGGCATAAAAGTTGCCTATGAAATATTGTAGTATTTAGGATTTTGAATTGAGAGAGCGAAGCAGGCAAAAATAAAGTAGCAGAATTGTGAAAAGCCTTGAATCGAAAGAACACATAATCAGCCTGGCTCATGTCCCATTAAGCATGCTGGAGATGAGTACATTCATATTAAAGACAGGCTAGTGTGAGTTTGAACTGAGATTTTTTGTATTTTGGAATAATGATCACTGATAATTTTGCCACACTGGTGTTAGTGAAGCTGGGTTTAAACATATTTCCTAAGTTATGTGGCTGTTTAGCGTTGGCATTCTGCCTATATAAAGAACAAAAAACTCTGGCCTGAGGATTAGTTCACTGTTAAGTGAAAGGGAGGCAAGTTAGGAAGATATTGAGTGGAATACAATAGAGTAAAGCAGGAAAACAACTAGTAGAAGTAAAAAAATATGAAATTGTGAAAAAAAAAAAAGAGTTTATACAGAAATTTATTTTTTGCCAAAGACCATAAATGCATTGCATATTTAAAAGTGCTGGAAATAACGGAGTGACATAACACCAATACAGACAAAACAGAATGAAGCCAATGTTGAACTTGCTTGCTGTTCAGTTTAAGTGTGTTGGTTTCGAAGCGAATTCTGTACTGGCTTTCTTCCAAAGTTCAATGAACAGTAAGAAATTCTAAAATAATGATGATCAAAAAAGTAGTAAAAAGACTGAGAGCAATCAAAACTTCTGCTTGGATTTGGACTTTAAATTGAAATAATTTCCACATTGTAATTGAATGTTGAAATTACAAAATACAAGAGATATTTTGAGAAATAAAAAGAAAGATTTTTCTCCTAAATATGTCATAATGGGACATTTTTACATTTCAGTTTGGGGTTTGGTTTGGGTTTTTTTGGTCTCATTTGAATACAATTCCAGACAAATGAAATTCCTTTTGCAGTGATTTTCATTTGACATATTTGTCTGTTCCACATGAACAGGATATAATCTATATTACTCTGAACTTGTCCCCTTCTATTTGAAAGTAATTGTTTCTACAAGAGGAATAATTTTGCCTTTACTTTCTTCTTCCTCCTTTCTTTTTGTGTAGAGTTATTGTGGTGGGTTGACCTCAGCCAGCAGCTAAGCACCCACACAACCACTTATTCATTGATCCCTCCTCCACCCCAACCAAGTGGAACAACGGAGAGAATAGGAAGAAAAAGAAGAGACACTTTAATAGGTGAAGGAAAGAAAAAAAAAACAACTAAACAATGCAAACCAATCATTCACCGTCTCCCACAAGTAGAGTGATGCCTAGCCAATCTCCAGATAATGGCCACCTTGGAAGCCAAGGAACTCCACACCTTTCTTCCTCTACCCCAGTATTAATGCTGAGTATGACATTATATGGTACAGAATATCCCTTTGCAAATTTGGGTCAGCTCTCACAGTGTCCCCTTTTAACTTCTTTCTGACCCCCAGCTTACTCTTTGTGGAGGGATGGGGGTGCAGTATGGGAAAGGAGAAACCACTGATGCTGTGCAAGCACTGTTTAGCAATAGTCAAAATACTGCTGTATTATCAATACTGTTTTAGCGACATCACCACAGGAGTTGCTACGGAGACAGTTAACTCAATACCAGCCAGACCCAGTGCAGTCTTAGAACAGCCTGACAATTTTCCAGGCCACTGAGTAACTGCGTATTACCTACCTACCCCATCTTTTCAGTTTCCAACAAATAAAACATACTCTATTGTTTGTTATGATTACAAATTGTCTTTTTAATATTTTTTTGTTACAGAATTGAGAGGTGAGGAGGTGTTAAACATTCACGGTTTATAAAATCATTTGTGATTTTTCAAGATGAGACCAAAGAAATTTATTAAGCTAGATTTGTTTCAAGTAAAGTTTGTTCCCTTCAGAGCTGATGCTTGGTTGAAGAAACGTCAGGTGACCACAGTATTGGAAGTGCACAAGCACTGGAATAAAATAAAACCTAACTTTTGTGTTTACTTTTGTCTCTGTCTTACAGATGTGATAATGGAGATGGAAACCATTACCTTCCATGTAGCAGCCGTTACCCACTCAGATAGCTTTGATGCTTCCCACCACCCAGGGCTGCTGAAAAGAGAGGCAGGGGAATTCACACCTATTAGAGAGCTGGGACCAGCAAATGTGTGTGTGGGGAATTTCCATGCTGTGCTAATTACTACTGAAATTACGTTGGCCTCTTATAGCTACTGTTTATCCAGTGTTCTTTGCTGGTTTTCTATCAGCTGAATTGAATGGCAATTCAGCAAAACAGTGATAATAGACTCATATTCTCTTGTGTTCCGCAGTTGAGCTTCATTAAAAGCTTTAATCTAAAGCTCCACCATGGGAAGTCTCACAGAGATAAAATGGGAGGTGTCCTAAGAGCTTTTCACTTCAAATCCACATCAGGTCTCCTAAGCACTATTTCTTTTTCTTTTCAGGGTTTGGGATCTTTGGGTTTTGGTTTTTTTTTTGGTTTTTTTTTTTTTGTGGGTGTCTGCATCCCTTTCAATGATGTCTTAAAAAAGCATTGAAGTCACTTTTGAAAAACAAGGATTAGTTCACAAAGCTCAGTTTTAATGGGTTGGGCTTAGAATATATGTCAGACGTGAGATTCCTCCAATCAAGTCACAGACTGCTGCAAGCAGTTGTACTACTCAGTATAGAGGATATTTATCTTAAGATGAGAATAAGACTAAGAATACTTAAAAAAGCAAAACACAATAGTCCTATCTTATTGTACACAAGGCTTTACATAAGTAAAAAGGCAAAAAAAGAAAATAGCAAGACAAAGTTTGGTGAGGTGCTATACTGAAATAATATGTTAGGCAACAAATGAAATTGCTGTACAGATAAAATTTCAGCAATAGATAGCCAGGAAATCCTAAGCAGTTTTTCTGACTTCTTAGGGAAAAAAAGTATTTCGGTACCAATAGCTACATGTCTTGTATTGTATTATCTATATTCCGTGTGGAATACTGGTGTGAACAATAGCTCTCCTCAGAGGGACAGAAAGAATATCTTTGGGAGGGGGAGGTAGGGGCTGACCAAAGTAGGGTCTGACTGTGGTTCAACATTCACTGCTTTAGAAATGGATGCAATTTACAGGAGAAGCTGGAAAGGTCACTGGGCGATAAAGCTATTTGATTTTTTTGATTTCACAGAATCACAGAA
>VXBH01007897.1:35836-50647 GCA_013400035.1 Rynchops niger | reverse complement strand
AAAAAAAAAAAAAAAAGTGCTATATATTCAAATTAGTTGATTAGTGTTTTAGCAGAAGATTATGTAATAAATCAGATCCTATGCTACTTTTGTACTTTTAGGAATAAGAAATAAAGAAAATAAAAGTTAAATCTGAATATTTAATTGAATTTAATTACTTATTTTCAAAATAAATAAGAACAGTAAATTTATGTAAAACAAAATGTTTTGTTTCAGGATCTTGGTTAGCTCAAACTCTTTAAAAGTTAGAGCTTCCCTAACACACATAATTTTGATTGAACTGAGTTAGGGAGTGATTACACAAGCAGATCGCAGGGCAGATCTGAGGGTGGGGTAATGTCTGGTGGGTGGAAAGTAGGAGATGAGCAGCTGCTCTTGATACACAAGACAGCCTTATCTGACTGTCACCACTATTTGTGCTGAAAAAAAAAAAAAAAAAATTTTTTTTGCACTTAATATTGCATAGAAAGAAGGAAAGAAGAAAGGAGGGAAGGACAGGACGCGGAGGAGAGCAGGAGGACACTCTCAAGTACACATTTAAGCAGTTGGTTTGAGGCAAAAAAGAGCAACGTACAGTGGGGTTTATTTTAAATCCATGTCAATTAAAGTAGGTAACTTGCAAAACATTGACAAACATTTCAGTCAGTAATTATTTAGTATAACACTTAGACTTTTGCATAACTATCTGAAGTCTGGAGAGCACATTGGTCACTGTCGTTTCCTTAAGTCTTCATCAAATACAAATCAACACTGAGGTATCAGGGCAGGCAGAGGTAGGACAGCGGAAGGGTGAGGGCAGGCAATCCAAAATCAAGATACCAGTACTTGTGTTCCAATAAAATACCCTTTTATCTTTCTTTTCAATATGGCAATGATGATGTTTCCATGCTGAACTCTCTTCATATCAACACGTCATTTTTTGAACATATTTTTCACTCATTTCTTCACTGGTGCAAACAGAGGTTGTCTAGGATAGAAGGTAGAAAGATTGTGGCCTCAGGGTAATATACTGTGCCTAAAAGCTCATGGAGTCTGCTGTCACACATTGCATTTGTATATTATTACACTGTGTCTATTGACATTATGCCCTTGGGATTTTCATAGAAGTTTGAACATAATCTCTGAGATTGCTCACATTTTAGCTAGTGCACGCTTATACACCACTGCTTTAATACTCATGGCTACGGCAAAAATGCAAGTTTTTCTTGCATTGGCTAGTAAGAGTGTCAAATTACCAACCTAAACCAAGCAAAAGGGGATGCTAATTAAATGGGCAGAATGTGTTCCGGTTGTTCTAATCAAAGAGAGCTTAATCCCTTCATAAGCTAGCTGGCTTTGTTGGAGGAAATTCTGAACAACCTTGTTACTTTTGATAACTGTAAGCCACTGACTCATGGCCCCTTGACAGCTAGCTGAGCATGTAATAACATTTCTCCGTATTTGGGGACTGGCTTAGCTGGCTTTATAATAGATTATTGTGGATGTTAAAGTGAAATGTTAGTCTTTCTTTAAAGCTCTGTATTCGCTGGTAATTAAGGTTATAAAAAGGGCACTGAACACAATGCAGCTTCAAGGTCGCCAGACATGGATACAAAAGTCTTCAGTTTGTGTAAATAAGGTATTAACCATAGGTTTATTCTGCAGCACTAATAACTGAAAGATGATTCTTCTATTACCAGTACATGACAAATTCACTGAAAGCTATTTTTAAGTGCAAACAAGTGCCTTTCACTTCAATTAGAAGACCCAGTAAATTGTAAGTGCTTTTATAAGAAGATAGAAAAGTTGGAAATACATTGGGGAGAAAAAAGGAAAAAAAGAAAAAAGAAAAAAATAACAAAACTCTTAGGTAAGCAGAACACTACCAGACAGAGCACAACCAAATGACATTGCACAATGACATCTGCAGAAGTGGAGGTTACTTAGTGTAATAAGAACCTCAGTGAAATCTCAGCTTTTGGCATAGCAAGTCTAGAGGGACTGTAAAACTAGGATTTCATTTTAAGTTTCAGGGCAGCGATGCTTATTTGTAGTTTATGTTTTCCAGTCTGCATATTCCACTGTGAATGTAAAAGCTTGAAGAAAGGAATCTTCTGTATGTTAAGTATTCAATTCCTAACAGGTAAGATTATAGGACAACAACAACTACATAGCCTGAGAATGCACAAAGTTTTGTAAACATAGGTTAAAAAAAAAGCTTCCAAAAAAGGAGTCTCTGGCATTTTGATGAAAAATGATAGGTGGATACAAAAGATAAAATGGTATCTAAAGGCAGCCATTAGGAATGGCCAGTGTAAAGGCACTGTGTGGACCTGAATTCATTAGAAGACTATAGCTTTATTTTTGACAGAGCCAGCATAAGGAATTCCTTACTGCATTGTGTCCTGATCGGGAAACTGGTGCTACCTTTCAGGCCTGGTAATTCAATTGTCTGCTTGACAGTACTCTAAGAGAAATGTGTGAAATTACTTAAAAGAAAACAGCTCCAAACATAGACTCACCAATATATCATATAAGCACGATATGAAAAGCAATAGGCATAAGCTAAATCAAGAAAGGATCAGATTTACTAGAAGAAAAAACGTTTTCATGGTAAGGAAAGCAGTAAACCAATGGAGTATTTTGTCCAGAGAGACTGTGGGGGTTTTCAAGACCCTATTGCATAAAGTCCTGAGGAACCTGATACGTCCCATAGCTGATCCTGCTTTGCTAGGTTGGCCCAGAATCCTACTGAGGTCCCACCCAACACTTAATATTTACTCATAGTGGAACCGCTTCCATAAGAATGTAATCAGTTTTTGAACTTTTGATCATTACTACAAACACTGCCTAAGTATGAAGTTTTTAAACAAAGCAGGTTAACTCAAGAAAAATTCAGACAAAGCACTCAGTTTCTGATTCTTCCCTATGAGTTTAAAGAGACAGAAAGAAAAATGAACTATGGAAAGAAATATATAAGCCTTTAACCTACAGATAAAGGAGCACTGTGTCAGAAAACTACTTAAATCCTAACTGTTTGGCAAATGAAGATAAAAATTACATATGTGGTAGATATACAGTTTTATCTGTAGATCCAAAATTTAATTACAATGTTCATAAGGAAGACAGATAATTATGAACGTAACTTCAAAAGCACAATCCCCCCCAACACAATGTAATCATCCAAAGTGTTGTTATCATGAAACCATATATATATACATAGTAATAACAATACGTTGTGTATTTATGCTTAGTTACTAAGAATAATCACCTTCTCCAAATGGGAAAAAATGCTGTCTCATTCCTGAAGTGTGCATACAAGACCTGATTCTGCTCTAAATGACTTCAACTAAACAAATTAAGTTGTAGAAAGACAAAATATTGTTATGCAGAATAGTAGAGAAGTAGTTGCTGTGAGAATTGCTGTGAGAAGTCAAACCAGCAAGCACATAAAATGTGAGCAACCATTTTTGGAACTCTAAAAGGAAAGATACAGCTGCATGTTATGTAGGGCTCGATCTTCCTGGTGGGCTCATTCTTAAAAGGCATGTTAGACTGAGTCCTTCAGGGGACCTGGAAGAAGGACTTCCAGGACTTCAGAAGCCAGGCAAGCAAACTTCTTTGTTGGGTGAAATTTTTTGCCAAATTATAGGAGAAGGATACAGTAAAATATTGAAACACCTGAAGTTTTGTGTCTCCATATGTGCTGACAAATGCACATATGAGTATGTCATATTTCCCGTTTCCCTGTTGCCCTGCCCTGAGCTCCAGAGCACTCTTCCTTTCCTATGGAGCATTTCAGCTGACTCAAAGTCCTGTGACCAGGTAAAGACAGTTTGCTGCTTTCTCCACTGCTCATTATTATAAATATTCTAATAACACATTAAGCACATCAATACTTAAATGGTAAGCTATGAAAATTTATCATATATGTGCAGTACGATATAAAGTAAAATTCATCAATTTTTATGCATCAAGAATTTTTCATTGCTTAGAATAATGCAACAGTTTTTGAAGGAAGGAAAAGTCATCAGAATGTGTTTTTCTACATCAGCTGAGGTTACTACACATTCGCCATTATTCATCCATTGTATAGCTCTAATTATAGTTGTCCATTTCTAAGCTTTTTCAGTATAGACTAGATTTCCCATTTTGCACTGAAATAAAAAAATCCCAGTCTGAATTGTTCACAGCAGGATATCAATGTGCCAGGCTTGTAGTAATTGGGAAATGCAACGTCAGGTAAGATCGTAAAATAGATAGAACTTCTATGGTGTCAAGAGACAATAAACAGGTATTTCATCACTGACTTTGTTAGAAGAAAATCAGTTTACACTAACTGAGAATTTGACTGGAATGCTGTGAGAACTATTTATGCAGGCTTTTATTTATGTAACCGTTTTTATTATTTTGATATTCTATTAAAATTATTAAATTAAATTTAGTAATAAAACCAACACTTGGCAAGCTAATAGAATATTCACTCTAAGGAGTTAATGAAGAAATAAATTATTCACTTTGTACCTAACATTGTCTACAGAATCTTCATAATTTATATTTATGACCCAGGTATTCATTAGTAAGTTAATAATGTTTTGGGGTTTTTTTTTTCCCATGGGAAATTCGTCAAGAAATAAAGACACAAGCAGGGAAATACTAATGAAAAGTTTCAACAGATTTAAGTTTTTCTAAAGGCTATGGCAGAAAAATTATTAATTATTTCTATCACTTCAGCCTGTGTGAGTTTGCACAAAGGAGATCAGAAAATCAGAAAAAGAGGCCAGGAAGCAAAAAAAAGTTTTGCTTAGCCATTCTCTTAGAGTCTTATGAAAGCTCTTTAGGCCTACATGTTACCAGTAACATTCCCTTTCCTCTCCCATTACTAGACTGAAGCCAAATGCCTGCCTTCTGGCCCAATCACTATTACCAAACTTCGTGATCTTACTCTTCTCCTCAGATTGCTGCTTGTACTTTTCTCTAGAGTTATGCAATTGCAATTTCTTGGATTTTTGTCAAAAAGCATAAAAATACAAAACATTTGGAATTTCTTTACAGTGGGATTTTACAGATGGCTCCAACACTTTTTCGTTTAGCTACATAATTGAAGAACATCTTGCAACACTTTTGTTCCGCATCAAGATGTGACAGAGACAGGAATATAAGGATTATATAAACTTACTGTGTGAGGTAATATTAATAGAATCATATTTAAATCTTCTTGAACCAGCTATATTCATATTGTCAGTTCCCAAGAGAAAAATAGAGTGTTATCAAGCATAAGCATGAGGAGTGCTACTTTCTCTTGCATATTAAATTTGAACTCTGGGCTTTGCCACAGTGACTTCCTGATTACACACCATTATGTCAGTCATGACAATCTATTAGTGCAACTGAACTAATTAAAAAAATTTAATATCATTATATGTATAAACATATAGGTAAATATGTATATGAGACTCAACTTTTATTAAGTATATTTTTTTAAAGCAAATCACCCAAACAGTTCTGACTCCTGAGATATTAATAAGCAAAGGATGTGTCATAGGAAACACCATTGAGGATTTCTACTGTGTTACCACACAATAAAAAAAACAATGAGCTTTTGGATTGAGCTCACTTCCTCCTCTCAGAGGGAGGCAGCCTTGGTCTGAAGTGACATTTAACACCATGTCTCAGCTGGCTAAAAATGGAGTCCAGCTGTAGGAACAAACCTCTTTCTCACCATTCCTGCAGGGTAATAGTAAGTGACACGCTTTCACAACCAAGAGAAATTGCTGCTTTCCAGGAAGGAGGAAAGAGGTGTGTCAGTAAAGTTCCATATGCATCTAGGAAATAGCAATTGATAGCAATCAGGTATCCCAAGTACTTTCTCAGATATGTTTGTCTTCCTGGTACCATAATACCCCTCAGTATATTATGATGGTTCCTCTTTGACCCTGTGTGTTCCAGTGCTTCAAGGAACCACCTAGGATATATCTGGGGTCTAGCAGTTTTACAGTCAGTGACACAACATATGTGCAGTGTGCAATCTTTTAAATTTTAATAACTTATTAGTGAAAGGAGGAATATCTTTCCATATTTGCATATCTTTGTTTCAAATCATCATTTCTTTTCTTTTCAGAAGAGCATTTGATTTAAAGTTTATACTTACTTTATTTGTATATTATGGCTATGCCCAGAAGCCAATGAGGCTGATTTTCCATGACATTAAAAACATTAGAAACTTCATCCATTTTCTGAGAGCATGATGTTTCTCTGTTATCTTGCCAGCCATCCATCCTAAACCCTTCTCTTTCCTTCTCACCTTCTCTATTCTTTTCTTCTCCTTACCTATATCTTCCACATCCTCCTACTTAGATCCTTTTAAAAGTTAACCAATTCCAAAGAATCATTCTTAATCTGTTTTTTCTCTCCTTTAACTGTATGAGGTACCCAGTGTAATAGCCTAGAGCAGACCTGATTCCCCTTCTTTCTCAAAACTCTCTTTGATTCCTCAGATATTATGGGAGAATATTGCCAATTACTCTGTTGTGCAGTAACAAAGCTTTCAGTAACTCCATTTTGTATGACAACCTAATCCAATAGGTGCATACTAAATGCACCGTTCTCAAAATGCTTCACAGATTGAACCCTTTAGGGAGTGTAGGCATTTCTCCAGTTAATTTCTGGAAACCAACAGGGTTTAGGCATATGGCTGCTCAGAATGGGGCAGGTTTTGGCATGTGAAGAGGTACAGGTTTAAGAATTTGTATTTGTGGAACTTAGACATGACCTGAAATTTCAGTAGCAGTCATCTGCACATGTATTTTGGTGGAAGAAAGGAGAAAATTTTGGACAATCTTTCTAAATTAAAAGTTTAACCCTTATGTCCCTCATTAAAACTAACATAACAATCAAAAATTCAGTATAATCCCTCCAAAAATCTGCATTGTGTAGCATTCAAAATTTATTTTTAGATTATTGCCAATCCTGCTGGAATCAGAAAACATGAGAAATACCGTATTATTAGAGTGAGAGCTTCCTTTCATATGATTTACAGAAAGATTTCTCAAGCAAAATGTCTGTATAAATACAGCACAAGAATAAAAAAAAATTCTGTGAGCCTTTCTGGCACAACCTATAGCTAAAACAGCCTGCTATCTGCAATTTCATTATAGTGAAGAAAGTGGGAAGTCTTACTTCCTTACAAAGTAGTATAAATGAAAGTGTAGTTATTAACATAAAATAGGAATGATACCCTTGAGTGAAGAGGGGCAATCAGTAACAAAGGATAGTAATAATATAACAATCATGTTATCATCAAATGATGACTGCTTGATTGTGATGGATTAAACAATTGCAACATTTTATTACTTCATATCCCTCCTGCAGTAACATTACAGCAGCAATCATGTCATTTTTTTCCTGTAAATTTGGCACCTGCTGACTTAAAGTCATTTATAGGGTGTTGTTAAGTTGGTTTCTTAACGCAGGTGCTAAGTTACCATTAACACACTTAATGACCACAAGGAATATGAAATTGGATCAATTAAAAGAGGGGGTTAGCCATCCCACAGTTTCTAATCACATGTGGACAACCACTAATGAATTGGAGCTCTCTCGGGTATCTATTCTGAAAATCAAATCATCTAGACAGTTAATCGATTGAGATAGATATCAATTGAGCTTGTTCCACTGGATTCCACTGCATCGCCACTACTTAGAGACAAAGAGGCCAAGTGAAAAAGGAATGGTGGTGGAAAGTAAGTTTAAAGGTGCTTATCTGCTGTAAAGTATAGTAAATCATTATGCTTAGTATCATTCCTGAAATTCCATGACTGTTCAAATAGAAGCACTTTTTAGACTTTCTTTCTGCTGATATTTTCCATGCAGACGTAATAACAGAAGTCCACAAGCCAGCAAGATCTATTCCATTGCTCTCAGACCTTGGACACTAATACTGCCATGAAATAGCTGTGGGCTAAATATCTTTCCTGGCACAAACACAGTAAACACTCTTTTTTGCTTCCAAAATACCTACTACTTCATATTGTCAGATGTATGCAACTTTACTAATGCCAGGACTACAGCAATGGTTTTATTTTTTATTTCTGGACTCAATCATATGTCACAAAAAGGAATATGTCCTTATTTAAGGAAAATAGGATGAAAAATACATAAGCCCTATAAACCCCCAAAGCCCTCTGAGATTAAAAATATTTTAGTGCTTTATCTTGGACTCTAATACTGAATGCTAATTAGAGCTGCCAAGTCATGCTTTTAAGATTTGCTATTCATATACTACTTTATCCACTGGCCTGAAAATAAGTGTTTTGCCAGTATGTTGCCTCTGCAAAATGAGATTTTTTGTATGTATTTCAGCAATGTCACATGCACAGACAACTAGAAATCAGTGACTGCTTGTGCTGCCTGTGCAGCCTATCTCAAATCTCACTATGATACATCAGTTTCTGCAAGTGACTATGGCTCCAGTCTCATTCAGTTTATTTTTCCTATCAGTTTATATGAAATAACAGCGAAAAACTCTGAAAAAGAAAAGATGGCGGATTAACTGGCTATGCAGAGGTGATATACCCAGACCATTCCACATGCAAAGCCTCCCAATCTCTGTGGAGATTCACCTCTGCAAATCCCCATTCTTGGAAGATTGACTAGCACTGAAAATTACTTGGTGAAGGGAAGCTCAAGAGTACATAACTAAGCTATCCCAAAAAGAACGTATGACTTTGCTTCTCGGCCAAAAGAGTGCCACTCAGCAAAAAGCAGGAATACAGCTCCAGATGGCAGCTTTTCAAATTTGAAAGATAAAGATATTTCTTAAACATCTTGTAGGAGCTGCCTATTATCTAAGAGAATGGATCTTCAGACTGACAGCACTAGTGCTCCTGGTGATCAAGGATACAATGAAGTTGTAATCATTTGAGTTATTTATTAACAAAATTTATATCCTTCTGACTCATCCAAATTCCATAAATAATTGCAGTTTTTGAAGAACTTTCAGTCAATAAATGCAATGGTTTCTTCCTTCATTACTGAAGATAATGAAGATGCAGACATTCTTTTTCTGAATCGTCTTTCTGGGAAAGAGAAAACAGATCTAGAGGGGGTGTTACTGCCACCAGTCATTTTATTTCTTATCTTTCAAAAACCTGGAACTGAGGAATGAATTGCTCTTATGTCCTCAATATCTGTGGTCAAATCATATGTAAGATTTATCGGAATTGGCAATTCATACCTGTGTTGTCAAAGCTTGCTTACTGATATTTGTGATATTAGAGGCAATACATACATATCCATCATCAAAAGTATGATTTTTTCAAAGTCTGAATTTTACTCTGTGACCAGACCAGTAAAAGGCTAGTAGAAGGACATGGACCTGTTGGAATGGTTCCAATGGAGGGCCATGAAGATGAACAGAGGGCTGGAGCACCTATGCTATGAGGACAGGCTGAGAGAGTTGGGGTTGTTCAGACTGGAGAACCGAAGGCTCTCAGGTGACCTTATAGCAGCCTTACAGTACCTAAAAGGGGCCTACAGAAAAAATGGGGAGGGACTCTTTGTCAGGGAGTGGAGCGTTAGGACAAGGGGTAATTTTTTAAACTGAAAAAGGATAGATTTAGATTAGATATTAGGAAGAAATTGTTTACTCTAAGGGTGGTGAGGCACTGGAACAGGTTGCCCAGAGAAGCTGTGGATGCCCCATCCCTGGAAGTGTTCAAGACCAGGCTGGATGGGGCTTTGATCTAGTGGTAGGTGTCCCTACCTATGGCATGGGGGTTAGAACTAGATGAACTTTAAGGTTCCTTCTAACCCGAACCATTCTGTGATTCTAAGTCATCTCTTATCAAAATGTTTGTGTTTCTTACCTTGAATACATAGTTCATGCATTTTTTATTTAATAAATTACAAAAATAGTAGCAGGGTACTGTACCAATCTGTGTTACATGTACAGATATTTGTCTGAAAATGTGGATTTATATTCCCATGGATAAGGCAGTTGATACTCTTAGACTCTTGGGCAGCGTGGGCCATGAAGGAACATATGTCTTGCCATTCAGATGTTCAGTGTTTTTTTTCAACATATCAAGGCTACTTTATGTTTTTGATGTGAGTGAATGTACCAAGTATAGTATAGATAGGCATCTTATCTCTTTAAGGTCAATGGCAAAGAGTGTATGCTGTACTGACATGGTACAATGTATATGCATGCATGCTCACACCTTTACTAGACAAAAAGAAAGGAAGATCGTTATGTTTCCAGAATCATTTTTCTTCTGTTTCCCAGTCTCTGGTTTCCTAGCTAAGGATTAGCATTTGTTTGCTTTTAAAGTTTTTCATTTGGCTTTTTTGTGGGAAGTTATCCACAAACATTCTAGTCACGTTTTTCTTGTACTCTTTCTAGTATTTGCTTAACCTAATTACTGTTCACAGCTAATGCAATAGCCGTTGGTGACCGTGAGCTGAAATAACCTGCAGAACTTTCTGCAGCCCAGTCTTGTCAATGTCTAGTTAAATCCAGCTCTGTGTGGCCATCACTAATGAAAGGTCATTGTTGCCCATCATTTCAGTTTGTCCATCTTTTCTAATCTCCTTCTCTGACAAGATCCCCATGAAATCATACCCAGATGCTGGACAGGAAAGAGACACAGAGATAAATTAGAAAAGTAGAAACTTTAGGAACAAAGTTATTGCAGGGGTTTGGGAGGTGGAGGGAGTGGTGGGGAGAATATCTGATAAGAGCTACAAATACTCTACTGATGCCAATTCCTTCTTGCCTTCCTTGCCTCCATTTACACACATCTGCAATGCACATAAACCAGACATGCTAAAAGTAGGAACAGTATCATATCTGCATCTCCTTCCAGGACATTTGAAGGTCACAAGCAATATAATGAATAAGAAATGCTTAAAAGGGTCAAACTGAAAAATTCTCATTAGAAACTGCAGCCTCAAAATTACAATATTCAGGTCTAAGGGTTTTCCCCTTAAGCATTTAAATACCATGGAAAAAGTATGTTAGCTTAAACTATTATAAATACCAAATCATGGTTACAGTGAACAAAGGGAATTCAAGGAGTCTAAGCTTTCATTATACAGACAGTAAAATGGCAATCTCAATTCTGCAATGGTAATTAACTGTGGTTAGTGATACCCTGAAGAGATGCAATTAGTTTCTAATGTATTCAGTACTTCAAAATATATTTTTATTGTCTTTATTTATTATTTATATTGAAGACTAATAGTTTGTTTTCTTCAAAACTTATCTCCAACTCCCAGAAACAAAGTAACAATGATATTCACAACAGGTGAAAACATATACATATATATATATATAAAAGTTAGAGAGAGGCAACAAGCAACCACAGTCCTTTGAATTCAGCAAAACTTAGACATTACAGGCTAAACTTTTTAGTTCCTGAGCATCTGACCCCTCAACACAAAGTCACTTGACCTATATTAGTACATTCCTTTCATTATTGATGCTCACTTCACTATTAAAACTGTACCTCTGTGTACATCTCAGCCAGATTTACTCTTATGAGTCTGAATAGTTCAAAGACTAATATCGTTCAGAACCTATGAATTACACAGCCAGATTGGACCGAAAGGAGAGTATTTCAATGCTTGTTGTAGTCACAGGTTATGAAATTTTCCCAGGAAGCAGAATTTAATACAGGTTATATTCTTTCTTAGAGAGAGAGAGAATTGTCTTTTGGTCTACTTTCACCAAAACTATTCCAGACTGTCAATTCCAAGTAGCAGTCCTGTTGGCAACAATTTAGGAAGATATACATCTCTGCCTCTATCTTTTCCTTCCTGAATGTTGTTTTCCAGATTCCATTTTGGGGTACCTGGCTGTCCTGGTATTGTGCATAAGTGTTTAGGGACTTAAATTAGAGATGTGCATCCCACTCCAGAATGAAGTTAGATACTTCAGAAGCCTATTTTCAGAATCCTCACATCCTTTATTAGATGAAGCCAGTGATATTTACTACATACTCATTAGCTCTATTTAGTAGAATTCTATTTAGTATTCTATTTAATTCTATTTAGTAGAATAAATAATAGATAATAACTTTAGTGAAAAATATCTATCTAACTACTAGGACAGTTTCCATGCAATAAATGCTGTAGTTTGCAGTATAAGTCATGTTGAATTTATTTTAAATATCTTTAGATAATTACCATTAATATTCTATGATGGGGAACAAGAAAATCCTAGAATCATAGAATAGTTTTGGTCGGAAGGGACATTTATAAGTCATCTAGTCCAACCCCCCTGTGATGAGCAGGGACATCCTCAACTAAATAAAGTTGCTCAGAGTGGCATCCAACCTGACCTTCAATGTTTCCAGGGATATGTGGACTTCTTTGAAATTGCACACAAGCTTTATCCTCCAGTTTAGTAGAAGGTTTGTGCATGTAAAATACAATAACATAACATATACTGGGCTGAAAATTAAAAAGATCAGGACTAATTCGATGACATAGGAAGAAAATATTTAAAATACTTTAGATGCATGTGTGCTCTCATATCTGCATATTCACTAGCATTTGCAAAATAATTACTAGATCTAGCCTCGCATTTTCATAAAGCAGTCTTTAATTGCAAGAAATTATAGACTGCAAGAAATTCACTTTACTTTGAGACATAAAGCATACCTTCTGGAATTTCAATCTCATTCAGTGAGAGAAACTCTGTCCTATATTCCTAGACACCTCTACCTACACAAATGTAACACATTAATTGAAACATCTATTTGACACAGCGATTGATTAAAGTTACAAATCAGAGCCCTACAGAATTCTCCATTGCACACCACTAGATGAAAAATTGCCAAGGGGTATGTAACTGCCCATCAAGGAATTAGGAATTTGTAAAAGTTGAGACAGGTACAATAGATGGGTGCGTATGGAAGGGAGGATTTCTTTTTAAATGGTTTAATCATAAAGAATTGCAATAGGAATAGGCAATGCTGTTAAATTTTGTTCTTTCAAGGTTATATTCATTATTAAACCGAGCTGCAAAAAACATCCCAATCTATTTTGTGGCAAGATGGATAGGTGAAATCAACCAGAATTTTTTATTTTTTATTTTTTTTTTTTTAAATACATTTTGGTTTGTTGTCTTTTTTCATGGAAAACTACAATCAAACACAAAACAAACAATTTTTCCTGTTTCACTTGTCACTGCACTCTAAGAAATCTAGAAACCTCTAGCTGGTTTGCTTTTTGTCTCCACCTTCTTTTCCTCTAAATTTTCTGTTCATATGATCCACTCCCTGGCTACGACATGCCAGAGAGTACTTGTTGAGGCATTAGCAAAGTAAAAAGTTAATGCCATCTTCCTTTCCAAGGACAGATTCATAAAAAAAAAAAAAAAAAAAAAAAGGAGAGAGAGAGAGAATAAAAAAAAGTTAAAAAAAAGGCCACAAATTGAGAAGTATTAGATTAGAGAAGTTTGTACTCATTTATAGATTTTCTGACCAGAAGGGATCATTGTTTTAATTTGTTCTGACTTCTTGTACAACCAATCCCATCGGAATCTCACCCGAAAATTCCTCAGTCAAGTTCATAGCTTTGCAACGAGACACAGTGAAAAGCTGGCTTTCTTCGGTTAAAGACTGAAAGTGAGAGACAATCCTATACATCGAAGGGCACATTCTTCTAGCGATTAAAAAACCTAACTATTAAACAATTGTCTTTTAGTTCTAGTCTAAATTTATCTAGGTTTACTTCTTACTACTGGATCTTAGAAACTTTTTATTACATTGAAAAATGTGTATTGTAGAAACATTTATTTCATGTTAGGTACTAATGGAGTGCAAACAGCCTGTCTTTTAAGGCTTAAATAAATTGATCATCCTCAGTCTTCTGCTCCAAATCAGTTTTCAAAATCTTCGTAATTTTTTATATGTTGCTTCAAATATTTCTCTTTTTTTGGTGAGAATTTATTTATTATTTACATCATAGAATGGTGCCAAGTATTAAAAAAAATATATTGTGACACTATCACCTCTCTTCAGTCATTCATAACTGTGGAGTTAGGTAAATCACTAGTTTGGCCATAAATTTCCATAAATTTGTGGTCAAATTTTCTTTCTAGGTACAGGGATATGCCACTTGCATTTCCATGTCTACCCCATGATAAAACTGACCTTTGACATCTGACAAACTTACTGGAAGAAAGCTAAAAAAGTAAATAAAATAAAACTCGAGAACTCCAGTATCAACAGAAACAGAAAACAACTAATGAAGTAATAATAATTAAAAAAAAAAAAACCCAAACCAAAACTTATCATAAAAACACTTTCTGCAACCTGTTTGAAGTAAGAATTTTACTATAAGGAATGCACATAACTTCCATGCTTACGCAGTGCTATGTCTCTGCTTACACACATATAAATACATACACATGCACATACACATATACACACACACACATACATATATATCACACAGACACATATATATAAATATAACGTACTTGAAAAAGTTGCAATGTTATGAAACCTCATAGTATCATTTACCATGCGTTATGTTAATAAGATTTTAGACTTACAGAGGAAGGTATATTCCAAAAGTTCAATTAATCATTCAATTTCCAGATATACTTACTCCACGTATCAGTAAATTCCTAGTGTCATGCTGTCAAACTCTGGAAGGTTGTGTTAGAATTAAACACCCCAACTCACGCTTTAACATAGGATGGGAAGCTTATCTAACCTGACAATAGTCTAGAAATAATCCTTCTGACTTGTCAAAGATGGTGCATGCCAGGATCTTTACAGCATTTAGAAATGAAGGAAGTTAAAAAAAGAAAAAAAAAAA
>VXBH01007897.1:0-29550 GCA_013400035.1 Rynchops niger | reverse complement strand
AAACAAAACCAAAACCAAAACAAAACAACAAAAGAGAAAGGGATAGATGGTAACTCTCGTAGCACAACTGAATTGATTAATTGCCAACCGAATTGATTAATTGCACCCTTAGAGTTCTGTATTATATATATGTGAAACTTCATGTGATCAAACATGCCACTGTATAGGGATATTAAATCTGAGTAGGTTATCACTGTATCAGAACTTCGTACAAAACTTAAAATGAAAAAAAAATCACCACATTATCAGCTATTATATCATTGATATCTGCCTACACAATACAAGATTCATTAACACCTCCTTTCCCGTCTTATTTTAACAGGAATTTGTACTTTGCACCTTGGTTAAGTTATTACAGTTTTTCATATTGCAAAAAGCATTTTCACTGTTTTCGTTAGTTTTCTTCCTCTCCCCTCAGTATATCTTTGAATCTTAATTACTCAAGGATTTTTTTTTTTTTTTTTCTCTTTGTAATTCTTATTGTGATGGCCTACTAAATGGCTTATTTTTCCATACCAGTTTGGGGAATCCAATTCTCCAACTAATTGAAGCCTCTGCTCACTAATTTTGTCTTAAGTATGTTAAGTAGTTGGGTAAGCTAAGGACTTACAAAGTGAGAGTTTCCATTTCTGGGCATTTGTTGTTTGGGGTTTTTTGTTTTTTTTTTTTGTTTGTTTGTTTGGTTTTTTATAATTTGCTTTAGATTACCCCCTTAATTGCTGCCTTATCATAACCTATGGTGTACTATTTCTATATTTCATTGTTATCTGTAAATACCACCCTTTAATACTCAATATAACCTTTAATATTGCATATTTTTATACCCATATTTAAAATGTAATGCAATTTAATTGTAGGTAAGGTGGTTTCCTGAAAGATAACACAGAGATCATCGCTACTTGTACAAATACATACAACATATTTGAGGAATAATGGTGGTTAAAGATGAAACAGTTACACAATATTTCTTAAAGGTAGAACTAATTAAATAAAAATATCATAATAATGCATACAGCTCCTCAGAGGAAATCTATCTGCTTAGGTATAGTCTACATGTTGCCTTAACTTATTAAAAATATTAATACAATTAATTTAAGGTAAATGAGCATGGGAAGTCTGTGTATTCATATACTATAAAATATTTTAAAATACATATATAATACATAGGCTAGAAATTACATAAACTGTAATTTGTTTGATGCTGATAGGAATGTGAATGTGTCTCAGTGTGTGGGCAGCAATTCCTTTTAAAATCTACGCAGCATAGTCCGACCTGCTGTGTTTCATTTCAAAATCTAACATTTTCATAAAGTAAACTAAATAGTTTGTTCACTTCTGCTTCATATTGTACGAATTCATATCCAACATAAAAAATAATTCAGATGGAATCATACTCATAGTACTGTAGCAATTCTGAACATTGGTCTAAGTTGTAATTTCATCCTTGTATTTACTTTTCCACTATTAAAAAGGACACTTTCAGAGCTTTCCTGAAGTTATGTGAAAAAAGGATTGCACTTCATCATGTCCAAAATGAAGGCATCCATCCCAGCTCATGAAGGAAAAAAAAAATCAAATACCCATAATCAGAATTTAAGAAATTCAGGAAAATTAATTAAACCATATGACAAGAAACAAATTACTAAAGAATTTAATATATTGCATATATTACATGAAGTTGCATAAGGAGGCCTATATTTCATAAAGACCTGGTAATAGGAATAATAGAATAAAAGGTTATTTTATATATGATTCAGTATCTGAAATGTCATTTAATCAAGACTAGTCCATGAATGTGAGAAATCCACCTGAAACTCAGCTCAGACCAAACTGACATGACACTGATGATCTGGGGAAAACACCTGAACATTATTGCAGAATTTATGTCAGCATCTTTAAATGAGTGAGTATGTCTGTTCTCATCACTAGTTCTCTCATTTAAGGTTTACTCCAGCCCCACCGCTGCTAGTGGATTGCCACACTTTAGTAATAGTCAGCTTTTCTTGGCCTCATGTCTGAGAAGCTGTATTTTCTCCAATTAAATTATCCTTATGTCTGATAGAAGGGTCATACCCGACTATAATTAGGAAAATGGAACAAGCCACATGCAGCAGCTTACTTATTGAATGAAGCCTCTACTTAAGGACATATGAGAGCAGTGCTCTGAGAAGTACAGTAAAAGCTAGATTCAGTCCACCTGCGTAAGCACTGAACCGAGAATTATATTTACTGAAAGCTCCTTTTAAAGGAAGTGAAGACTGATTTCCTTTCAAAAGACAAGGCAGATCTTGGCCATTTTTACTCTCTGGGAATTTTTTGCTGGATGTCTTCAGGCTGAGTACTACCATGACACTTAGTTTTATGTCACATGAGATACTAGAGAGTCACAAACTAAATTAGGGCTCAACTCAAAACTGTAGATCAGTTAACCTCTGAAGTAAGGCACAAACTGAATATAATTACGTGAGGTGAGTCTGGGACCTAACTAATTTAAGTCTGCCCATACAGTTTAGCACCTAGTTGGCTTATCCTTTCCAAAAAGCAGTTTTTTACCTAAGTGGGGATTTTTGAGTACTTAAAGGATCTGATTAGAAACTCTTCATTACAAAGAAGAAACTGGGAAAACGGACAAAAAAAAAACCAAAAACAAAAACCCTCAATGCAAGTGTGAAAACTAATCCCATATTTCGTCTGAAGCAATGAATTGGCAATGAATTTCACTCTCATTAAAAAAAAAAAAAAAAAAAAAAAAAAACCAAAGAAAAAAAAAAATCCCAAGCAAGAAGAACATCAAGCATCCTGGACTTAAAGAGTTTAGTGCCATTTGAAATACCTTAGAGTATTCCCTTTGGCATACGGTTGCTACTCTAGAAGCCTTTAGGTATCCCACAAGGGCCTGTGCTGTGTATCACAATTCCTGTGCAGATGTCCCAGACATTCTCAGGCATATAAAATGTCTCTAGATGACTGCAGTTACACAATTAATGGAACCTCTCATTTTGGATAAGTGTTTCCTTTGTTTAGCATAAACATCCAGACATGTTTTATTCCTGTGACTTTTAAATGTTATTAAAAATCATTAAGCCAACATGGAAACTTCATACTTTTTGACTTGTTTTCTATAAAATTGAGCTTAAAGATTATGATATAGTGGTGTGAAATTTAGTGAACTAAATATCTAGCCAAAAGTAGGGACTCTTTAATGAACAAGTTTTTGCCAAGAACAGACTAATACTTTCTTTTTCTGCAACAAATACAAAAACGCACAAGTATAAAAGAACACATGGCAAACAGTTCCTGAAGGTCACCTGATATAATAAACATGTCTCTTCTTTTATGTATACACTTCTTCAGAAAATTTTCATTGCCAGAGGAATGGAGAATTTATACTTTAAAGTGTGAGTTTTCCACCAGGCCCAGGATTTCCCTCAAAATCTAATTCATCTTAGAAATGAATGCAATCATTAAGTAAAGGAAATGACTGGGGAAATGGCTCTTTGACCACTATGACGGTAGAGAAAATATGTTTCTATGGTCAGTTTTATACATGCATGTAAGCTAGTACATCCAGTTCCATGACTGATGCATGACTGCCCTGTAATGGTTCTGCTGTTTTCAGAACAGCTCATTTTGTGAAAGATGACATGCAGCCTCCCTCATCAGGAGTCTGCAGAACCAGTTTAATGAAGGTGAAAATATGTGTGTTGCAGTTGGGCAAGCTTTTTAATACTGCTGCCAAGAAGACAGAAAAACCTGAAAATTCTCTGTCAGTCTCTCAAAACAATAGTCACAGCAACAAGAAAATCAACATCTGTTGTATGTTTTTCCTTTGTTTCTTCTAATCGATCCAGCAAATCTTTGCCAAATATTTGTGCAGTGTGCCATAGAAATGTCACTTGAGGGTGAAAAAGACTGTCACTTCATAAGTAAATGTCATTTTGCAAGTAAATACCATCGAGTAGGGAAAGAAAAATGACACTAAGAAAAGAAGCTCAATAGCTAAATGGCTGATGATGCAAACAAGAAGCAGAGCATGTAATGAAGATTCCAGTTAAGTTTTACCCCATCTGTCTGATGTCTTGATAATAGTAGATGTTAAAGGAAGTGATAGTTGTGGGTTTCCAAATCGTCTTTACACTGGAGCTCTACCATTCAACAAGCATCTGCAGCAAGCAATAGTGTTTCTACCTTAGCCAAGAATGGCAATTGAAATGCCTCTCCTTTTCAATTCCTTCTTTTCCTTTCATTACATATCAGGTTTTGTAGACTTCTCAAGTAATCTCTGCCTCTGTTGTCCTAGCCTTGCCTCTCCTTTTGCTCCCTTCACCTCTGGATCTCCTTTGCATTCACATGTCTACCTGAAGCACTGAGGTCCAGCTGATACTTTCATGCAGATGCATTACCCTTGAACATTTCAACATCTCTATTGTGCCATCATTCCTATCTCCACGCCAGAATCCTGACTACTTCTCCATCTGCTTTCTGTATGCACTTTCAAAGAGGCAAAGGTAGAAATTTATTTATCTTTACCAGCAAATTAATAGCAAAGCTTGCTAAGGCTTGGCAATCATAATCCATATCTTGTGCATTTAGTAGACGCAGCAGGTCTTTGAGGCTTTGCAACTCATACGTTATTATTTTAAGACTGTCTACATAAAAGCTACTTGTTGAAGCCTCTATGGAATCTATGTTCAATTAAATTATTGACAATGACTGTTGATATAATGTGTCCAGTTCTGGGCCCCCCCATTTCAAGAAGGACAGGGAATTACTGGAGAGAGTCCAGCGGAGGACTATAAAGATGATCAAAGCAATAGGGCCCCTCTCTTATGAGGAAAGGCTGGGAGACCTGGGCCGGTTTAGTCTGGAGAAGAGAAGACTTAGAGAGGATCTTACCAATGCTTATGTGATTCTGTGATTCTGTAAATATCTAAAGGGCAGGTGCAAGGGGATGGGGTCAAACTCTTCTCACTGGTGCCTGGTGAGAGGACAAGGGGCAACGGGCACAAGCTGGAACACAGGAAGTTCAATCGCAACATGAGGAAAAACTTCTTTACTTTGAGTGTGGCAGAGCACTGGAACAGGCTGCCCAGAGAGGTGGTGGAGCCTCCTCCTCTGGAGATATTCAAAACCCACCTGGATGCATTCCTGTCCAGCCTGCTCCAGGTGAACCTGCTTTGGCAGAGGGGTTGGACTAGATGGTCTCCAAAGGTCCCTGCCAACTCCTACAATTCTGTGATTCTGTGATATTTATCTTTTAGGATAGAAATAACTAATAACAGAAGCTTAAATAGTTTGCATAAATTTGTAAAGAAGAATGTAAATGAGAAGTTTCTCTTATCTCAATGTATGTTATCTCAATCTTACTCTCCCCTATCTCCTTCTGTTTCCTTAAAGTACCGTCTCATTCTTAAATTCTTTCAAGCCTTCTATGTAGGTTATTTGTTGCAGATTTTAGGAACAAGTATTTGTAAGTTCTCAAAGTAGAACTAGTGTCAATATTATCCAGAAGAAAGGAGGAAGTATGGAAAAGTGCAAGCAACACACGCGCACACAAATGGCATCGTATTTAAGGCAACTTTAGTCTGCAACCTCACTAAGGAAAAAAAATATGTATCTGCAGTGATTGAAGAAATGAAAAAAAGGTGGAAGCCCTACCTTAACACCAGCTTTTCCCCGAGAATCTCAGTCCTTTACATAGTAATTTTCACACAAATACCAAAATGGTTTCGTCTTGTGATTTTGTTTTCTTGCATCTAGCCATCAAATCACTTGTGTTCTTTGTATCTCCCACTTAAACCTTTTCTGCCTTAAAATTTCATCTCTGCTCTGTATTGCCTACAGTCCTGGAGTAAAATTTTCTCATACCTGGCATTTTTTCAGCATACCCTCTTTGCAGGTTATATTAATAATATAATCACCTAGGAAATATTGCTTTATATAAATTTTATTTCCAGAATCTGCCATTTGGCTTACTTTAAACAGCATTCACATGATAAAATGTCTATTTGCACAAGGGGAAACCATATAATTGGCAAATGAGAGGCAGAGACCAGGAAAACTGTAGGTTTCTACGTAAACTGTGACAAACCAAAACATACTCAGTATTTAATGCTGCTAGTGACATTCCCAAATTACTCATCTGCTCTTTTGATTTACATTCTAGAGGACCAGGCAGCAGATGGAAAAGACAGTGAGACATGCAGAAGAGGACTACTCTCCCTTATAAATCTATGTAGGATCCACTAAAATTCCTGACTGCTGACGAACACACAGAATAGCATTGTTTATAAGTAAAACACTGAATTAAAAAAAAAATACATAATTGTTTACACACTTAGCAATGGCAATATATATATATGATACAGATGATAGGTAATTTGAAGACCAAATCAGTCCAGCTGTAAGTTCTCTTACTTCTCTCTGCTACAAGAGATTTTTTTACTTTATTCTGAAAATTCTGTAAACTTATCTCATAAGCCATCTAAGCCATCAAAAAGAGGGAACTAAGATGGGAAATATTAAAAAAAAAAAACAAAAAAAAAAAGAAAGAAAGAAAGAAAGTGTGATTATTAAGCACATTTAGAAATAACCTTGAAACAATTTACTGAATGTCAGATAGTTTTTTATTTAGATTCATCCACACCCTAATTTTGTGTATTATTTCAGTCTTTATGCATAATACACAAAGGTGTGATCCTCCACTACTGATCATGATAATGGGATTCTTGGTTATCCACCTTCAGTATGACTCAAATACTTCTGCCAGTGCTGCAGGTAAATGACTTGGCCCCTAGAGGATAATGCACTTCCTCTTCATTTCTGATAGAGACTTCTAATGAAGAAACAATTTCATCCTGCTTTGAGGAATAGTTTAATGCTGATTTCATGACAAGATTCAAAACATTGATTATACTTGTATTAGTTATTAAGTTTAGTTAGTAGTTTTCATACCTGGACTTTTTAACTCCGTCATCCCTCTCAATTTAAGGAATGCTTTATTTAAGAGTTTAATTTTTATAGTTACATTTAAATGCACAATATGCAAGCAGTATCAACCTTAATTCCATAATATGAAAACTTCAAATATAGAGCAGAGGTTAACTTTTTGAAAACTTACTGTAGTTTATATTGTAAAATTCAAATTTATAGTGTAAAATATTTCAACAGTTTGGGTTTGTTTGCTTTAAAGCTTCCTTTTACTGTTAGCAAGTGGTATTAAACCTAAATTGATATCAGGGAAATAGAATGTATCTTTAGAAAAGGAGAAGTTAGCATGTGCACTGAGCATGCACAAGTGAGAAATATGAGTGTATTAGCAAAGCCTGGGGAGAAAAGTTGACCCTAACTCTTTTGGTTATAGTTTAGGTCCTCAGAGCACAATAAGAAATTAGTTTTACTGTCATAGTATGTAACCATTTTTTACTGCCAAATTGTGAACATGACCTGATATCAATTCAAATTACCATATACTAACATGCAACACAGAAAACTATTTGTGTTTACAACTTTAGCCTTAAGGTCACATAGCATCTGAAGTATGTGCCACTATGTCAGTTTTAGACTGAGATCTACCTATATGGCTTCATCTGCCTGCATAGGCTAAAATGTTTACTGAAGAAAAGTAGCATTTAAAATTAAAAGGATGAAAAAACACCATGGACCAAAAGACCATATCAGTGCCTTCTGACAGCAACTTAACAGTAAATTAACATTTTCAGCAAACAAATTTAATACCAGTATTTATAATTAGGAATTTCTTAAGAAAGTCAGAAAAACAGAATTTAATATGCAAAAGCTACTTGAACTTTCATTTATTGTTAACAGACTTTAAAAAGCTATAAATTTGGCTCTTCAATCTACAAAATTAATCTTATGGAAGAGCTTTCATAGAGGTTTTCAGTTACTGTAGTTTCTGCGCAGACCAGAAATAACACTTCTGAAAAAAAAAAAAAAAAATGCCCTTAATTTTCTATTTTTTCGTAGCTTTAAGAGGACTTGCAGACAATTCTTTCTGTGGATAACCTTTGATAACCTTTAGAGGTGGAGAACTTGTTAACATACAGTATTTGTCATCCATTAGTGTAAAATTTACATTTAGTAAACAGTGCAATAAGTGCTCTAACTCTTATTCAAACTTTGTGTCTCAGACACACAATACCGCTGGAAAGCTCATTTGACACACTGTCCTCATAAAGGAAGCTCACATAGTTCATATAGTTGTCTCTTTAGTTAATGTGTTGAATGTCTGAAGCCCCATGAAAAAAACCAAACAAATAATAATGCAGCAGTGCAAAACCACTGATGAAAAGAAGCCAAGCTAGCACCTAAAGTGAAGCTAATTGGCCCAGATGGGAGTGTTTTAGATGAGATTGGTCAAGCTATGTCGAAGTCTTAGAATATTGCTGAAGAACTTTTTACATATTTGATCACAATGATCATACATTTGTACAAAATTTCAAGTGACTAACCGCTACATTTTTCCTTCAGTGACTGCTTTATATTGTTAATGGAACTGATATTTCAACAACAGATTTGTAACTCTGGAAAATTTCCTTGGTAAGCAAATAGTTGAGCTGTTCCAATAAAACTTCTAAATTGTCTCAAAAATTAATTTTGTAGAGATGTGATATGTGTGAGTATGTGTGTACGTGTGTGTGCACACTTGCTTCTGTGCACATCTAAGGGACTGGACTAAATTGCTGTAGAATCATAGAATGTGTTGTGTTGGAAGGGACTTCTAAAGGTCATCTAGTCCAAGGGATCCTAAGCAGGGACATCTTTAACTAGATCAGGTTGCTCAGAGCCCCATCAATCCTGGCCTTGAATGTCTCCAGGGACTGGGCCTCCATCACCTCTCTGGGCAACCTGTAATTAATATGCAGTTTTCTAAAGAGGGATGCAAGGTTAGAGATGAAGTTTAATCAGGCTTTTTTTTTTTTTTTTTTTTTTTCTGACCAGGGGTNNNNCTTTTTTTTTTTTTTTTTTTTTTTTTCTTCTGACAAGGGGTTCTCTTGCTAGTCTGGTAATTCTGTAAAAAGTGATGAATATTTTCATAGAATACTTAAGTCACGTTATCCTTACAGTATATACAGACATAATAAAGTAATACTAAATATGTTTGTATGTACAAATGTATTTGCAACAGGTAAGTCAGCCTTTAAAAGGACCCCCACCACATAGATCTTTGAAAAATACATTATTCATAAGATTTTGGGGGTGGTTGTGGCTTAACCCTGGTAGGCAGTTAAGCCTCACACAGCCGCTCACTCAGTTACTTGCAGTGGGACGGGAAAGAGAATTGGAAAGGCAAAAGCAAAAAAATCCATGTATCAAAGTAAAGACGGTTTAAGAAGTGAAGTGAAGCCATACATGCAAGCAAAGCAAAATAAGGAATTAATTCACTACCTCCCATCAGCAAGCAGGTGTTCAGCCATCTTCACAAAAGCAGGGTTCCATCACGCATGACGGTCACTTGGGAGGACAAATGTCATAAATCCAAACATCCGAGCATGACATCAAATGGTATGGAATATCGCTTGGGGTGAGCTGTCCCAATTGTGTTCCCTCCCAGCTTTTTGCCCACTCCCAACCTACTCGCTGGCAAGGCAGTGTGAGAACTAGAAAAGACCTTGATGCTCAGTAACACTGCTCAGCAATAACTAAAACATTTGTGTGTCTATCAACCTTGTTCCAAAGCATAGCCCCATACAAGCTACTAGGAAAAAAATTAACTCCACCCCAGACAAAACCAGTATGGGAGGTAATGTTAGTTTTATGCACCTATTTGTACTTTATTAGTTTCTTAATTAATTTGTTGGGTAAAACCTCAGTATAAATCTCAACAACTAGAAATTGAGTTGGGTGTTTTCTTAAAAGAGAAACAGTAGTTTCTCTTCTTAGCATTTTTTATTCTGTTAACAGAAAGAAAAATAGTCAAAAAAGTAAAAGTTAATCACTATATCATCTAATACACTCATAGAAGAATTTAGCAACACTTGAGAACCGAGGACTACATCCTTCCCCTTAATCCATGTGTAATAATTATCTCAATTCCTTCCTCTAGTGGACAGAGGAAAACAAGAACTCAGGAGGGTAATTCATGCTGTCATGAGAGAAATATCATGGGAGAGAAATTATCTGGTCTGAGTTAAGCTCTCTTCATAATCAGTGGGGGGAAAAAAAAAAGGAACATCCATAGAACAATTTATCATTGTACTTTAAGATAAGTACCTGAGGTATTTTAGGCTACTTATGCTCTACCTTAGGTAACTTATGCTCTGACAGCTATTATATCTCTGTGTTGTTTATAACTCCAGCTGAAACAACGAGCTAAGACTTAGACATCTCACGTAGATATGTTGAAGCAACAAATACCACCCTTATTGCCTTTATTACCAAGAGCAACACACTAGACCCCACCTGGAGTACTGCATCCACCTCTGGGACCCCCAGCATATAAGGGCATGGACCTGTTGCAGTGGGTCCAGAGAAGGGCCACAAAGACAATCAGAGGGCTGGAGCACCTCTCCCATGAAGACAGGCTGAGAGAGTTGTTCAGCCTGGAGAAGAGAAGGCTTTCAGGAGACCTTATAGCGGCCTTCCAGGACCTGAATGGGGCCAACATGAAAGCTGGAGAGGGACTTTTTACAAGGGTATATAGTGACAGAACAAGGGGTAATGGCTTCAAACTAAAAGAGGATAGATTTAGATAAGATTTTAGGAAGAAATTCTTTACTGTGAGGGTGGGGAGACACTGGAACAGGTTACCCAGAGAAGCTGTGGATGCCGCTTCCCTGGAAGCGTTCAAGGCCAGGCTGGATAAAGTTTTGAGAAACCTGGTTTAATTGGAAGTATCTCTGTCCATGACAGGAGGGTTGGAACTAGATGATCTTTAAGGTCCCTTATGATCTAAACCATTCTATGACAACACATATACAAAATTAACAGTTAAAATATAATTCTCCATAATGTCGATTTCTTTGCTTTTTTTCCTCAACTTTATACTACTATAATACAAATAAATCTTTGTTCAAACAGGGTATGTTTTCTTTGTATATTCACCTGGATGAAGATCACCTATATCTGAGTTCTTGTACTTGTCTTACCCTGGGGACTTATCTTCATTTCTAAGTGACACCTATGTTACTGCAATCCTTGCTATTATTACTCCAACCTCTGTGAGACTACAGTTCATATCCCACTGCTTTCTGTTCTGTAGTGCTTCATTTCTTTCTCTACATTGCATCAGTTCCTACAGAGCACATCTGTCTTCAGAGGACAGCTGGAAAAGGTTATTTGCAACTATCAGTCTTCTCTTGAGAATTCATCGGTAATTAGCTTGCAGCCGTAAGTATATTCTCATAGTGATCTACTATTTGGTAAAGTATACCCTGACACTAGAAAGCTCTCTGTATTCCAGACACTCCAGAAATCCCTTTTGCTTTGTGCCACCTAGTCAAGTCAGAATGCTCTGTCAACATGAAGGAATCTAAAATTATTGCTGAAAAAGCAACTGCTCTAAATGGTTATGCCATCTATTTTACTGCAAAGAGCATTCCTATTCCATTTTTACCATGTTACTTTATGAACATGTTGTCATTTTAAAGATTCTATTTAAAAGGTTTCACTCATCTTTGTTACAGTATCTAGTCCCTTTGTAAATTGAGATATTTATACCTTTGCTACTTATTTCACTAATATCAGATAAAAGATTTGCTGTTCATGTGTTTGTACAGAGCTGTCATTTTCTGTTATGACATAACATGACATATTGCCTTTGTGGTACATTTTGATAATGTCAAATAAAAATACAGAACATTGGAATTTTTAGTTAGATTTCTTTTTTTTTCTCTCCTAACCTAAAGGCATGGAACCATTCAAACATGCAAATTATTTGTGAGAAAAGATATTAAATAAGGTTTAGGTGACATTTACAAACAGTAAGATAAAACTACAAAAGACACATTTCTTCAATGTGCAGCATAAGGCTTACCTGTTGGTTACACTGTTTGCATGATGATATTGTATTATCTTATCATCTTGATTATCAAAAGCTCAGCTGGGCATACAAAGAAACTAATCATAAAAAAATAGTTTTATCAAATTAATTATTCACTAAAAGCAGTATACTCAACAGAATACCTTTTAGATTAGTATATCTGTAAAGAGAATACACTATCTTTGTACTGAACCAAAACATGCATAATAGTACAAAGAAGAGTCTTTAGCAAAACCTAATTGAGGATAAACCTGTCACATTAAAGCATATTCTTGGCAATAAGGTTATGCACAAAACCTTTCTGTGATTAATCTAAAAGTTTAAGCTAAACAAATACCATATAATTGCTTATTATCATGAGCTTCTTACAAAATCTTAGGGGAGAATATAATTTGCACAAACATATGCTCCTTAGATTACTAAATATTTCTTAGGGGAAAATGGTTAGAACGGTAATGAATAATAACAACAGATAATTTCATTACTTTTAACAGAGACATAAGCATTTGTTTCTGTAGCACAAATGTTAATTGCCACAAAAGATGAAAAGCAATCATTTAGAAATATATTTTTTTGTCTCACATCAAGTTTAAAATTTTGTATAATTTAATAAAATGTAAATATTCAGAGGTATAAGGAAAGAAAGGGAAGGTAACATTCCTTGAAGTTACAGGAATAAGAAATGTAGGTGTAGTACTTGTGCTAGTAGGAAAAATGCCTTCTACTGCCAGACTATTTCCTACTTTTTTCCAGTTAGCAGATATGAAAAAATACATGTATTTGAAAACAATCTTTTGAGGCAAATCATGTCAGGCTGCATCATCCACATTTGTTTCTGTATTGTTTTATAGTAAAAAGCAACCTTATATAAACTATTTGATAACTACTACATGGAATCCATTGTGGGTTTTTTTTTAATGTGTCAGCAATTTTCTCTTTACCATGTCATTCAGATTAAGGAAAAGTCTACCTAGTAGGACAAGACAGCAATACCAAAAAGACTTTCTATATCAAAGGTCAATCCTTTTTAGAATTTATTACCTAGCAATAGCAGTTCCTACATGCTATTTAAAAGATGAATTCCTTTTCATACATTTAAAAGGCATTGTCAGCACAAATACATTTCCAATCAGTTAAAGACTGTGTTGACCCAGTCTGGTTTTGACATTCCTTTTAAGGCTGAATAATTTGTATTCATCAGAGTAAGAACAAACCAGAGTTGCAAAGGTGTTAGTAGGATTTACAAGCAAAGTAGTCTTTCACTTCCTTTAAAGCCTACACACTTCCGAAGGTTGCCTTACACCCTTTTGGTTAGAATTCTCCCTTGGGATGTGAGACAGATGAAAGACCTCACTAGGTACCTAAATCTAGGTGTCTTCAATTGGTCTGTCTAAAACATTACATTGACAATGTAAGTGTCTCAGGCAGTTGTTGTTATTACTAATATTATTGCTGTTGTTGTTGTTGTTGTTGTTGTTATTATTATAGGGGGATGCTCTAGAATGAACTTTGTTCCTCTCTTTATCTCCGAGTTTAAGAAGGTATTCCATCTTGTATGCATTACAGTTCCCAGAATACTTTTCAATGAAAAAGACTTAAGGTTAAAAACTGGTAGATCAACTATTTTCTTATTGAAATGCACATTAAAATGCTCATTAAAATTTTCATTGTTCAGATGCACTAGTATTAAGACAAATACACTGGTGAGAGACAAAATCATTTGGTATTACAAATTTTGCAAGTCTACCAGAGCTCCAAGCAATAAATGTTCCTGTATGAACATGAATGCCGAAACGATGACCCTATTTTCTTTAATTCTATGTAGGTGCCAAATCCTTTTCCTTTACTCATTTAAATAGTTTTCTAAATTGAGAAAATCAATACACTTTTCCATATTGTAGCCTTACATTTTAGAAAAATTCTAATCTTAAATTTAGTGAAAACCTCTCTGTTACTTTGGACTACAACCTCATCAGTGAGGTTACCACTTCTTCCTGCACTGAGGTCACCCTCATCCCCTGGTTTGTCTTCACAGAGCATCTCTCCTTCTCTTCCTGGTACTTCACAATAAGTTCCAGTCTCTGTTCTAATGACTATTTCAGTGTATTATATTGATTATTAATAATTTAACTTATGAAAGTGTTTAGGATGATATCCTAGATACCTGACTTTCTAAAATACATAAAGTAACATTCAGAGCTGCTTACCAAATTCAGACTCTCACCATGTTACAACTGCAGGCACAGCTATAAGATGAGAAATATCTCCACGGAAATCACTTAAATTTACAAAGACAAAGTAAGTAAAGTATAGAGAAATAATACTATCTCATTTTGCAGTTCAAGAAATAAAGCATCGAACCATTAAATTATTTAAGCATTGTCTACCATGAACTGAATACAAAGATGTTAAAGATCAGAGTACTTTGACTGTGTGATCATCCTTCTCTTGGAAAGATATTTGTGTATATCAGAATTATATATTCATTTTTTCAGGCCATTTGTAGTTATGATGAAAATACTTTTTTTTTCCAATCATCTCATACCTGCACCAAACATGTTGCTAATATCCAACACCAATAACAGGGTTCATTTACTGTAATAAAATCTCTTTGTAAATACTAGTCAGTGTTCAAAGCTATTCATTTTTCTTTTCAATCTTATAAATATTTTAACTTAGCTTTTTTAAGACATACAGAAAGAAACATCAGTAAGGAAAAGGACTCAAGAGATCTTATGACTATGAATGCCATATTACAAAACAACAAACCTTCATGTATAAAATTGTATCTCAAATAAGTCATTAATTTGGACTTCAGCAAGGAACTATGTCTCTTGAATTAACAGAGCATCTGTACAACGTGTAGCAAATGTAAACAAAAAATCACTAGGCACTTGTTTCCTAAGAGACAACTGCCTTTCTTTATATCAATGCTCATTAATTTGCAGACTTTTACTTTCTTCAGTCAACATGAGTCAGTAAAGATTTTAAAGATTTTGTAGTCTTTTATCTTACTACTTTTAAGCAAGATGATAAAACAGTTCTAAAGCTTCAGAGTAAGGACTTTAATTTTTGGGTTTTTGGTTTTTTTTTTTACAATACTACGTGGCAGTTAATGATATCAAATTATGTGTGTGAGCCACGATACTTATATTGCAAGAGAGGGATTTGTATACTGCTATAGACCTGTGTAAGGAACACAAGAGGTCCAGTCATTTTTTTTTAGGTAGCAACAGTCCATTCTCACTTCCCTTCATATCCATTTATTCTTCCTTGACCTAACCCAATGAGCTGGCATCGACCAAATCTCATTCCCTCTGCTAGTGCTATTCTGCTGATTACTGCCACTCCTAATAATAGCAAGCCAAAATCATCTACAACATGAACCACTAACACGAAAATGGATCTTCGTCATAACCCTTATTACAATCCAACCATTCATTATCCTAGCCTTCTCAACCACAGAATTTATACTATTTTTTGCCTCATTCAAAGCAACCCTACTCCTTATTACCCAGTGAGGAAACCAACCACAACACTTAAGCACTGTCATCTACCTACTATTCTATATCCTAATCAGCTCCCTCCCACTGTTAGTTGCTATCGTACACTTACACACACAAAACAGTACCCTACACCTCATAATCCTAGAACTAACCCACCCCACCCTTACCAGCTCCTGAACTGGCCTCCTATCAAGCCTGGCCCTACTAATAGCGTTCATAGTAAAAGCCCCCCTATACGGGCTTCACTTATGACTATCCAAAGCCCATGTTGAAGTCCCCATTGCTGGATCTGTACTACTAGCCGCACTCCTCCTAAAACTAGGCGGTTACAGCATCATGCGACTCACCATATTCATAACACCCATCTCAAACAACCTACACTACCCCTTCCTGACACTAGCTCTATGTGGGGCACTAATAATAACCAGCTCAAACTGCCTACGCCAAACCGACCTTAAATCATTCATTGCCTACTCCTTTGTAAACCACATAGGCCTAGTCAACACTGCAAGTATAATCCAAACCCACTGATCATTCTCAGGGGCAATAATCCTCATAATCCCACATGGACTAACCTCCTCAATACTATTCTGCCTAGCCAATACAAACTATGAATGCACACACAGCCGCATCCTTCTCCTAACACGCGGTCTACAGACCCTATTACCACTCATGGCCACATGATGACTTCTAGCCAATATGACAAACATAGCCCTACCCCCAACCACAAACCTAATAGCAAAATTAACAATCGTAATTGCATTATTTAACTGATCTACCTTCACAATCATTCTCACTGGAATCGCAACCTTACTAACTGCCTCCTACACCTGCTTACCTACACCCTCAGTCTAAAACTCCAACACATGAGAACATCTCCTAATAGCCCTGCACATCATCCCCTTACTTCTCCTAATCCTAAAACCAGAACTAATCTCCGGGATCCCCTCATGCAAGTATAGTTTTGACCCAAACGTTAGACTGTGATTCTGAAAATAGAAGTTAAACCCTTCTTACCTGCCAAGGGACAGTTCAACCAACAAGAACTGCTAAGTCTTGCATCTGAGTTTAAGACCTCAGCCCTCTTACTTTTAAAGGATAATAGTAATCCATTGGTTTTAGGAGCCACCTATCTTGGTGCAAAATCCAAGTAAAAGTAGTGGAAGCCGCACTACTCCTTAATGTCTCCATAGTCCTAACATTAACAATCATCCTAATGTCAATCCTACTCCCTCTCCTATCCAAAAACTTTCAAAACTCCCCCACCATCATCACTCGCACAGTTCAAACTGCTTTTGTAACCAGCCTGGTACCAATATCCCTATTCATACACTCAGGCATAGAAAGCATCTGAAAGTTACTGAAAACAGTAACTAGTGATGACATTGTCTGCACCATTTAAGACTTTAGGTACGTCAAATACATTTTAAAATTGTATATATGTCACAGCCCTTTTAAATCAGTAACTTATAGGTAGATTAGACTGTCTCAATAATATTTTATTTGTTTCAAAATATGATCAAGCAACCATATTATATAACAATTTAATGTGTCTTTGGTAACGGCACCCACTGCTCCTCACTTCACTATTTACGCTGTTCTTTACTGTTGTCTTCTTATTCCATATTTCAAATTTCTTTCTGTACTTGATGTTTCCGTATACAATAACACTATTTTAAAAATGCAGCAAAATAAGTGTACTGTGGATTGTGGACATTTGACTTTATTGTCTTCTATTATTTCAATAATTCACCACTGTTGCCTTAGTCACTGGCTAAAATTCCATCTAGATTAGGCAAAAACTGTTCTATGTTGGGCTGTTAACAGTGGTTTAGGAAAGCAATCATTTACTAAATCCTAAATCTTTCCATTTTGTCTCCGTTCTACAGCATGCCTTAGAGATTTCCCAATTAATACCAGGGAGGTTGAAATAGGTTGAAATCAAATAATCCATAAGCACAATCTTGTTAACCTAACTTGCCCTCCTTATCTCTTCATACAAGTTTTCATTTCCATTTCTTTTTCCTGTCCTTGGAGGTTCATTGTACAGTGTACCTGTCTTATTATCACTTTAATACTCCTATGTATAAGCTAGCTTATTTCCTGAAGATGTCAATTTATTTCTTCATGTGCTTCATTTTTCCTAACTTGTAACAGTACAATAAAACCTGAACAAAAATAGTCTTTCTTGGGAAACTTTCTGTCATAAGAGAACATTTTAAAGAGTATTAGGTGATTATATGGGATATAGATGGTTTTCCCTAAACAATATTGCCTCTAGAACGGATTTAAGAAATCGCGCTGGTCTAAATTTTCTGGGGAAACGTTTAGCTTTTAGATTACATTCAAATACAGGTTTTTATTTCTTCACGACACTGTATTTGGTTGTGATTGTGCTGAATCTTTGTGCTATCACTCTCTGTTCAGAATGTATGTCTTACAGTTAATCACGGTTTTTGTTTTAGGGAAGAGGAGACAATTCCTCAGAAGAGCACTTTTCAACCTGTGAGCTGAGCAGAGGTCTAAACCCACAGAAGCTCACAAATGCACATCCCTTGAACACTCTAACAAAAAGGAGTTTCATGTTTGTTACTTTTACTTTACAGATGATTTGGAGGCTTTTTTCCCCTATGTGGATAATAATACTTGCAAACAGAAAAGTGTCTGTTACAACAGATCTTAGTTTTAATGTCATATTTTGAAAAAAAATTGGTAGCCAGTTTTGATGTCCACCATGATATGATGACGCACAAAAACCTGATTCAGTTTAAATATTCTTTGGCAGCATGCCATCAGAAAAATACAGCATTTCTATACCTTTGATTAGTACCTAAGCACTCATTTCCCTTTCCTTTCCTCCTCTGAGAACACAGTCCAGTTTCCTATGAAAATGCCAGTTTGTAACCTTTCCAGATACCACAAATGAAGCACAGCTCAAAATGGATTAAAGAAAGTAAGAACAGACTATAGAGAAAAGAGACTATGACTATAATCCTTCAGTTTTCTTCTTTTATTCTGACCTCTTTCTATTTTCAAGCATCTTAATATGGTAAAGAAAAAGGCCCAAATCCTGCCTATATATTATTTACATTTCCCACTCCCTGACTTAGGCTAAACTCAGGCCCAAATTTCTTACAGTAGATTCTATTCACATTTAATGTAGCACATCTCCCTTTCTCCTCAAGTCTTATTTCCCAAATTTAATAAAAAAAAAAAAAAATCATAAAATGTCTTATCTTCTATCTTTTCGCTTGAATGCCCTGACTCTGGCACTTTGCCCCTGTCTAATTCTGTTATTTCCATTGTCCGTTTCTAGCTTCCATGTACCTGTGTTCTTTTCATATGCTCCTTCACTTTCTATACTTCTTTGCTTGTTCTTCTTTCTTTCTTTCCAGCTGTCCTAGAAGTCCCCAGTACAATTGTAAAAGCTCCCCTTTATGGAATCCCAAGTGTCTAAATTTCCCTGCTAGTTATTTGTTAATTAACAATGTTTTTAGCTGCCCTAGGACTGAAAAAGCTGCTAAGTGGTCATCCTTAGATGCTGAAGCATTTATATTATGTTGGCCTTTTGTTAACTCTAATATTCAACAGAAGTATATTGTGTATTTAAAACAAAAAAAAAAAAAAAAAAGAAGCTCAAACAGTTTTTAATAGTATGTGTTTTAAAAAATAGACTAAAGTGAAACTTGTAAAAACAAATTCTTTTCATATAGTACCTCCTAAGCCCTTATAGAATCACTAATTGCTCTATGAAAACAACAAGAAATAAGGCAATAGCTTGTACATTCTACAAAACCAATGTTTATGTAATGTTCCATAATTACTTTTCAGACATTTAATGTGTATATATGGTTTTTTATGTATAAATGTTTCTGCTACAAACAAGATTTCTTCCCAGCTGCAGAAGGCTACCTAAGTAAGGCTTAGAAGATTTCTGAGATTTCTGGTACAGTAATTTCAAAAATGTATTTCTTCTGCCAGTAGACACCACCATTTGTGGTAAGTGATGCTTCATCCATTATACCAACTCGATTTCTGAGGAATAGATAATTAGCTAGACACTACTTCTGGATGATTATTTTTATCTTCCAAGGAATCTCATCCTATAATGGACAAAATGTCATGAATAATGAGGAATTATGTTGGTGAAAGCTACATCACTAAACCTAAAAGTGTATTGTCCCTTGTCTTTGGAGAAGAAGGAAAGAGATTTTTATGCATTAGTGGTCTAAGTTCTGTTTCATCTCTTCCTTGACAATGTTAACACTACCTAGAAAATTAAAAACTGAAGATAAGGCTATATAAAGCTCATCTTATATCTGAAGAAAAAACTGAAATAAAAGGAGTGATGCAATTTTAAAAATCCTGAGTATGCTCAGACAAACTTTGTTATTTAATCATGCATGAAGATTTTTTTGCCTCTGAAATGGCATACTATAAAGTTATAATTGTATTAGGTGACTCACATTTATGCAATTACCTTAGGATATTGCATTATATTTCCAAGGATATATTTTTACTAAGTGCTGCCTATTGAGTTTATTCACATTATCTCATAGATATAGGTGAGGCTCTTTTATCGTCTGTTTTATGTGAGATGCTTAAAGTACAGAAATAGGTGCCTTCAACACGTGCCGTGCGGTATCTACACCACACGGTGACCCCTGAATCACTGCACATTTTACACTCAGAAAAAAAAAGGAGGAATACTCCCTCATTTTCTTCTGAACTAGCAAACAACAGGAATATATTTATGTTCAAAGAAGTTTGCACAGAGGTTTGTGCCACTGAACAAGCTGCAAATGAAGCCAAGCCAATGGCAATTATTAGGATTTCACTATGTTGAATTCTTGTCACCATGTGGCACAGGACTTCTACTTGGAACTGCTTGCAAGCTTGAAGACTCAGGGGGAAGCCAGCAAGAGAAATTTATTCCTGGAAATATGTGCCATTGGAAATCCTTTTGACTTTCACTTCATTCCTTGACAATTTTTTGTTCATTTCGATGCGTTTCGGCACCTGAGGAGCTATAAGCATTTTGTAAAGGAGTTTGTGTGTGATACATAGATACTGAGATTCCATCTGATAATATAGGTCCTAGGTATATTTAGCACAGTTTCCATGTCCGTAAGGGTTTCAAAGAGAACAAGAAAAATAATTTCCTCACTATATCTTAGTAACTGACCCACTTTGGCTAAGAGCCTTGCTATTCTACAGAAGCATAGGTGCACCCAGAGGATGATTCAAGCAGGGGTAAGTTCTTAAATTAAATTAAATATGCCAAAACTGTGGGTGGATCATTGCTGGATAGTATGCCAGGATAAACCATACATGAACCGGAAGAATTTCAAGGTGACTATCGCCAGGAAGCTGCACTGGTCAGCTGTTCCCTGTGGGCTGGGTAGAGAGGAGCAGGGCATCCAGGGAACACCAGGGGCAGACCCATCCTGGGAATAGGGCACTTTTCTGGGGATGGACCAAGACTGGGCCAGGACATGGGCCCATAGGTGGGCCTGGTTCAGCGGGGCCCACAGCTGAGAAGGGCAGGGCTGTGGGGAGCTTGAGACCGGTCATTGTGTGGCGTCATTCGGGCAGGGACTGATGGCCCTAGGGGTTGAAATGGGGTCCTGGGCCATGAGCAGATTGGGGGAGCCCCAGGGGTGTGGGCAGGGGCAGTGAGGCTTGGGAGTGCCCTCAGGGCCCTGACACTATTGTGGACCTAGGGCTATTGTGCCAAAATGAATAAGGTTTCGATATTCAGCTAACATTGTTAAGTAAACCAACACTAATATATTGACAAAGCTGCCTAACTAAAAATGAAACTAGCAGAATAAGGATGGTGTCAATAAAGCAGCAAGACACTTGATGGTGGGCCAAGTAATGATGGAGAAAAACTGAAACTCAGCTGTGCAGTCCTTCTTTTATACCCCAAACAGAAGTGTTGTCATTGCTCATGAGTGCCAAGCTGACAGGTGGCCAAAAAAGTTATTTACTACAGCCCACGAGATGAATGTAAATCATGAGGAGAGCGTGTATATGCTAATGTCTCAAAGTAAAGAAATTATGTTGTCTAAGGCTCATTCCAATATCTCTCCCTCATGCTGTAAATGTGCAGGAGTCCACACATGCCTGCCTTCTCCCTTCTGCTTCTTGATACTTCTTCCTTACATATCCAACCCCCAAACACCTTCTAACATAGTATACCAAAATTAAGACCGTAAGCGTGTGGGTCTTGCCTGAAGTACTGGCACATCCTAGAGATTACTCCAAAATAACAAAGCATTTGGTGAATACCTGAGATTTCCTTTTCCTAAAACTTCCTGTTTGGATTTTGTTCTTTTTTATTATTATGATTATTATTTTATTTTTAGAATTATTGTCCCATTTAATGATTAACAAATAAAATTTTTATTTCAGTGAAAAGGAGAATTAAGAAATACGCAGATGCCACAGCTGAGATACTTAATAATGTATAAGTGTTTTGTATTCTAATGCTTCTAACTTGACTCTTATAATGGCTTTAGGCTTTGCATTCTTTTGTTTTCAAGTCTTATATAAACTGGAGAAAATCCTTTTTTGGGTAGTTTCTTCACCAAGCAATGCTTTCAGATGCTGCTCAGTACAAGCATGCTGTCTCTTTTAGTGATGATATCCCTCAAGATAAAAAAAAAAAAAATTACATATTTGGGATTTTTTTTTCCTTTATTTTTCATTATTCTGTATTTCTTATTCCTTGGATCCCATACAAGTAAACAAAAATACATTGTATGCTGCAAAGTACCTTCAGACTTGTTTCTGACTGGAGATTAAAAGCAATGCACAGACCATGAATGGAGCTTTTTTCTTTTTGCCTTATTTTTTAAGGTGTTTTTAATGATGTATCCTTCTCTTTCTTGGCATTTTCCTTCCTAATTTGAAAACACCTGCGCACATTGAGGTCCATTCCATAGTATCCCGGGACCCATGAATTGGTGGATGATTGTTTTCGAGGTAACCAGCAGTGCCAATTATGAAACTACAGTGTCCAGTGGAGCACACAGGTTGCAGCTCAGCAAGCTGAGCCACTGAATACTGAGTGAGTTTAATAACAAACAAAGACCCTCTTTGAGACACTGAGCTTTTTTATTTTGTTTCTTATTAATAAATTTTCAAAGTCGCAAACAAGGATTTTAGTAGTGCATTTCCCATTGACTTTAATGGGAATCACATAGCTGAAACTCGTTGCATAGATTTAAAGCCATAGCTGTTGTTGGAAAGTATTGTATGGCAAATAGTTAAGCAAAATTCAGACAATGCACAAAATAATTAGAAAAAAAAAAAAATTCTAGATAAGACTGAGACAACAAGCAACAAATATGACAACTAAGAATAAAAATATTTAGCAATACATTTTCATTTGGTGAAAAATATTATTCCATTGACCTCATCAGAACTATGACAAATTACAGGATCTGAACCATAGATTTGTGTGTCTGGAGACCCTTCTTATTCCCTAAAATTATGTCTTTGTGAATGTTTAATGGATTTATTCCATAGGTGTATTTCTTAACTTTTTAAAGTTCATTGATTTTATGAATAATAAGGTAAATATGTATAACTGACTTTCATATTTAATGTCTGGTTCTTAATTTTTAGTGAGCTCAGGATTATGCTTTATAAAATATGCAATGTTAACAAGCACAACAAGTAAATACCTGAATATCCAGTACTGTTGGTGGTGTATCCAGCACTGTTACTTGTACATGTAAAATTTATTTATAACTTTATAAATATATGTCTGTAAAATTTGTATCCACCTAAGGAATTTATATTGGTTCTTATATTTTATGCTTCATTTTGAGTTATCATAGATGCTCTTGCTTTTATCTTTTTTCTCCCTTTTTGGGTAATGAACTTAATATTACAAATTATTCTTTTATGTTTTTCAGAACATAAACATTTATACAGCACAGAACTGTGTGTAAGGATGCGTGTTAAATAGCAAAAATCCACCATATCTCAGAGATATTTTTTGAGATATATTAAAGCTCTGTTCTCAGGCAAGTGTTCCCATTCCTTCTGATCATATCTGCACTTACCTGAATCGTCAAATCCTAAAAGCCTAAAAGTCAAGAAGATTTGCCAGACCCGGCTTCATGTGTAACTGTATTGTGGTTTTAGGTAGATTGAGCACAGACTAAATTCATGCTACCTACCTTTCTCTCTATTCTTTTATCAGGAAACATCAAGGTCTGCCTAGAAAGGATTTAGATGGTCTCTGTCTCCCAACACCGGCTATGTTACACTGTCACAAGGACAATTGGCACAGGCAGGCTGCCAAATCAGAAAAGGAGCACTGGGACACATCTACAGTACGTGGGGGAAATCTGTAATAATATAATTAAAGCAACCAAGAATCAGCTGGTCAAATGTAAATGTCTACTTTAGGGTGAGATTAATTGCTCTCTGAAGTCCGCTGGCTGTACTGATGAGCTAAAACCAGCCAGGACAGGACAAGCTCAGACAAGTGCTGAGACCCTGCAGAGTCAGGTCAGTGCAAAGTCTACGGCCTTCTACTGCTAATGGAAAAATTATATTTACTGTGATGCACCACTATTTATGTCCTCAACTAAAAAAAGCATTAAATCTGTGATCTGAGCAGTGACCAAGTCAGCAGGAGCATTTGAATTATGCATTACTCTTTAAACTACATACTATTAATCCAAGTTGCTTTGAAAACATGATGAATGCTGGAGAACTTCAAATGTTGGGTGGCAATTTAAAATCTGGTCACTTTAATGACCTGATAGTGGGCACACAACCTGATGTGTCCACCATCAGAATTCAATGCTGGCAGACTTTGCTGTAAATTTAAAAATTTTATCTTTTCTGGAAAACTTTCCATAACTTAATTATTTTCTCTCTCTCTCTCTGTCTTTTTTTTTTTTTTTTTTTTTATTCCTATGTATGTGACGTGCTTAAGATGGCATCTTTATAGGACAACTCATAATAGCCATTAATATTTCTTTGGCCCTTTCTACTTTGAGAGTTTATGCACATTTCATAATGATGCCTAATATAGCTATTATTAGCATAGAACAGATTGATGCACATCAGTAGTTCCCGTTCTTAAAAATATTGATTACTTGTTATGTATCCACTTTAGCTTTGTTTTCACAGTATTACCCAGTAACATACATTGCTATCTCGTTTTGAAAATTATTATTGACTAGTTTTGTTACAATTTCAATATCCTTCCTTCCAGATCAAAAGATGTATTAAATACACCAAGACATTCAAAATATCACTTAATCCAATCCAAGAATGAATCCTGTAGAGAGCAACATGAAGCTCTTCCACCATAACAATCTGATACTTTAAATAGACCAGATTCTAATCATATTCTAGTCCATTTTTAAACCCTCGTCACGTGATCACGAAGAGAAAGAATTAGAAATACTTTAGGCATAGGAGTGGCAAGTACATACTATTGATATATTTGAGAAGAAAATCAGTACTTCTTAAAGCTTGTATTCATTGTTCTGTTGATAGGAAATAAATGAGCTGATGATGGCTGTTTGCTTGCCTGTTGAACAAAAAAATATGGTAAAGTATAACTGCTAAATCCTGTCATCTTGAAGTTTCACAGTTCTTTGTGACATTCTCTTTTCTTTGCTTTTCATTGTCCTTTCTTAACTGGCAGATAATGTAAACAATTTGGTAAGTATTTTTCAGAATTATTTGGTTATTGGAGAGATGTAATCATTATTTGTTACTTCAGTGGAGGATATCCACATGTTTACAGATAGTTAATTTTTTTTAAAGTGCAACATCTAGAATTAATTTTCTGTAGTTGTAATATATGTGTTTATGATGGCTAAATATTGCTACTAACCCACAACATCCTCTTACAAGTTTTCCTTTGGTTATATCTTATATTTTTACTTTTAATTCAGAATTAATATAGGTTTTGATTACATACCTAACTTTTTGGTAGAATACCAGTAAAGAAAATAGAGTTAACCACAGCATATATTTTAATGTTATATATCTTATATAGCTATACAATACACATAGAGAGAGGAAGAAGAAGAGAAAGGGATAGCGAGAAAACTACAGACCTTATATCAAGTAGGTTGTGCATGTTTTCTGCAACAGAATGCACTGATTTCAAACCACGCCTTTTTTCCCCACTTTTTTTTTTAATAAGTTGCTGTAATTACATATTTATTTTCTAACAAGAAGTGTTTTTTCATAATCTTGGAAGAATATTTAGATCATCATAAAGCCATATGTTCTAGGTAACACCCCTTAATTTATTAAGAAATGAGAAAGCAGCTGGTTAGTGTGAATTACATTTTCTGTTATGCACCAGATTTGCAAGCCCTCAAGTATTTATTTCAAGGTTGTATTTAGAGATGTCATTGTTATCGTTACAAATCAAAGAACTTCACTAAGGGTACAAAATATGTAATGTCTCAGTTTCCTGCGAATTGCTCTAAAAAATTCGCTAATGATCCATCTTCTCCTTTGACTTTCTGCTGACAGAAAGACTGCCATCCTGATAATGAGCATAGATTAATTAATGTAATGGACTTAGACTGACTTTTGCAAACAGCTGTGAGAATCTAAATTGTGCTGTGGATAGTGCAATGTACGTTGTGGATAGTGCAATGTACGTAAACAAGAGACTCAAGGGGTCACTGGTCTTAGTACATACAAAATTTATATATTTGTAGTGGTTGAGCATCCTATTTATTTTAGCATCCTTAAACTAACCTGAAAGATTTTTTTTTTATTGTATCTTTCTCTTATTCTTTGCAGCTTCTTTGGTATATGTCTCTGATGTTACGTTCCACTTGTTACATCTTATTTAATTTGTTAACAAAATGTCAGAATTTTATGGATTTCAAGGGAGATACCTGTTTTCTTTCATTTCCTATTTTCTTTCAAAAAAGTCTGACAGATGAGTCTTTACTAAGAATTAATAATTCCTTTCAGTGGTGGCTAATAAAAGATACCCTTCTATCCCATCACTGTAGCGATAGATGGGATCATCACATTTTGCCATTCTCCTATAATCTTATTCCTACAATCCTATAATCTTGTTAATATTTGGCTTTGTGGTATCAGCACCTGTTGCACTAAAAGGGGCAAAGTGGTTTTGGCAGAAGATAAACCCCCTTGTGTTCTAACACTCCTCACCGAGGTGGGAGGCTAGGTTTAAATTCTGAGTGATGCCCAATTCAGCACTATCAGTCCAGTCACATTTTATATGTTTTAAACTATTACGATTTGGATACACTAAGAGTGGACTGCACCTTCAGTCTAGTCGTGCTCATGAACTAGCACGGCCACTCTTGAGTCTTGGGTCGCGTTCAGTAAGAAACCAAAACAACCAGCTACTTAAACAGTGCAGTTTATTTAAACAACAGATATACAGGTTCTTAGGATTGCTGGTGATACATACACTGTCTGCAAAGCACATGCAAATAAAGATATTGTTAAATATACAAAACATGCAACACAGTAATAAACAATACAGCCTGGCTATAAATGTAGGAGAGAGATTCTCTAGAGAGATTTCTAAATTCCCTGAGGAAACACTCACTATAATCTAAGTCTTACCCAGAAGCGTCCCTATGGGGGGAAAGAAAGGCTCAGCCCGTCGAGTGGTCCCGGATGTTAGTGATGGAGTTCTCCTGACTTGTTCGCGATGGTGTCTTCCCTGATATCCCCCCTCCCTCAGGCTATTTTTATACTATTTTTTTATCTTCAAAGTGGAGTTTGAGTGACTTTACTCATAAATACTTTTATTATGATTGGTGTACTCAAGGAGGAGTGTTCGCACCTCGGGGGCGGGCAGCCTCAGGGATGGAGGTGTGTTTTGGTACATTGTAATGAGCAAAGTTCGCACAAAGGACAGCATTTCATCAAAATTTGACGAAATGTTGGCTTGGGTAGCGAGTAGGCCGCTTATCTGTTTCATAGTAAGCAAGCAGGCAGCTTATCTGTTCCATAGTACCACCTCGTTCCCATATCTGCTATTCGTCGCAAGGGAAGGCCACGGAACAATCGTGTTTCCGCTCCATCCCTTGTGTAGTTTCGCAAACAACCTTGTACAGGGAGTCGCAGATGTTGCATTCTTTGTGTGCCAGCTGCGGCTGTATTCTACCTCAGAAGCCTCTTGATTTTATGACTTTCCTTAATGTGTGAACAATTCTGTACTTCTGTATTCTTGGCCAATTTGGTATTTTATATATTGATATTAATAAGTATTGTAATTATTAATAATAATTAAAAATAAAATAATATATATTAATATTAAACCAATTTAGGTTTAAAACACAATAAATAAAATATATATTCCTAGGTCTAACTGCCTTAAAAGAAGAAGAGAGAAAAAATTGGATCACTGTCCAGTTGTTAGAGCAGTTACTATTTCTTCAGTGACACTTAGATGATGCAGTGATATATGCTATTATAAGAACTAGAAACTAGCAAGCTACCTAGAAGAAATTAAAATAATATATGACCTGACTTCAATGGCAGCAGGATTAGATCTTGAGTCGGTAGGTGTCTGATTAGAATTTTTTCAAGAGCCGGCTGTTTAAAATTTATGTTTTAATTTATGTTAATTGCTTTTTTGTACTATTTTGTTATTTAAAGATGATTGTGAATAAAGTTAGCACATTTAAAGTCAATATTAAGGGTCAGTTCATGGTTATTTTGCAGAAAGCAAGCGAGACTACTTTTAGATTTTGATTCCAAAGAGAAGGCAGCATTAGAGTCAAGATACTAGAAGTGAAATCTAGCACACCTAATTTGTCAGTAAGGCAATCCAGGCCACCTAAAGTAAGTTTCTAAATTTTCAATAAAGCTAATCTAGAGATATATGCATGTTATAGACCTGCAAAGTGATATCCAGGACATCTTAGTCAGCTGCTTACCCCTTTTCATTATATGTATATTAAGGCTTGACCACCAGAGGATGACTCAGTATAGTCTTTCTTAATGTAGGTTAAATGTCCTTAAGAGGACTAGATGACTAGACAGTCCCAGACACATGTCCCGTTGCAGGTGGGATTACATGGACTGATTCCCACTTTTGCTTTATAGTTCAGTGGCTATGACACTATCTTAAAATGGGGAAAAAGACAACCCTGAATCACAGACCATCTACTCAATTGATATTTAATTATGTTTTTAACATGACATACTTTAAACAGAATGAGAGACGTTTACTACAGAGCACTCAGTGGATCATTTAATGGCTGACACACTCAGCTGAGGATGAATACTTTTCCAAGTAAAAGACTCTGGAGAGTGAAATGTTTAAATACTCACATATTCCTAAAGATACTGAAAAATACTGAAAAAATCTAGCTGTTTTGCATTGCATGGAAGCTATATCTGACACAAATTTCTTCTGAAGATGTTCTTGTCTAAGGAATAATGTTCATCTGCTAAGACAGGTGGGTCATCATTTTTTTAAAATCATCACTATTTGATATCCCTCAAAGCTTGATCTCTGCAAACTCATTATAAGACAAAAATGATCTACTGTTTTTGGCTGCATCTATACTTTTGAGAAAGTCATAGTGGAAGTTCAAGCACTGAAAATCCACAGTACTAAGCCAATGTTAACTTAATTGCTGAGCATAATTTTGCTCCTGTCAACAAGAGCTCCCAGAAACATGGCCAAAGCTCTGATCAGGGTATATTAACTGCAAGGGACCATTTTCAAGGGGAAGTATGATTGGAACAGGGTTTGGCTCCCTTAATGCAACACACTTCCAAAACTATCTCAGTAGACTTTGCATGCAGCATTTAATTTCAGTTTCATACCATTAAAACACCACTGTTGAACTGCATTATTAGAAACATTTTACACACACAAAAAAAANTAGGCCTCTTGTTTATTTTAAGAAAGAAAAGAAAAAAAAAAAAAAAAAAAAAAAAAAAATAAAATGCACAAAATAGTGTCTTATGGATTTGTGGGCTTCAGCTGGGATCCAAAGGAGACGCAGAATGAATCAAATTCACTCGCCGAGGAGACCAGCT
>VXBH01007896.1:750541-762670 GCA_013400035.1 Rynchops niger | reverse complement strand
AATCAGATCGATGGTTACCAGCCGTCCCGCCTAAAAAAAAAAAAAAAAAAACACTTCTAGAAACCAGATCGATAGCTAAAGGCTTCGTTTCGTCTAACCAGGAGAAACCCCCGCGAGTTTCTAGGGGCAAGAGCGGAGCCTGCGCCCCACGGGTGAAACTTTGCAACGGGCTGGATTTCTTTTAAAGTTGTTTGGCGCAAAAGCGGGAGATGGGGCGAGGGAGAGGAGGGCTGTTTTGAAACGCTCCCGCCCGCCGGTGTTTTAATAGTTTGCATTCTCCGGGGCTGCGGCGGTCTGTGGTGTGAGGGAAACAGTTTATTACCTTTCCGTGAGAATCCCTGGATAGAGGGCGAGGGGGGGAGAGGTGACAATGAGCAGGAAATAGTTCAATGGGGTCTCTTTAAACAATAACAAGTTCTTTAAACGGGAGCAAAGGAGACGGGGGAAAAAGAAGCGGCGCAGTGTAAAAATAAGGGCTTCTTTTAAAATAGGCATCTCCTCTCTCTCTCTCCAAACACCGCGCATTATCGCTGCCGGGATTTTTAAGATTTTAGCAGAAAGTGCCCGGGGTACCTGGGCAAGCAGTCTCGGAGCAGAAGGAGTTGGAAGCCAGGGCTTCCAGAGGAAGGCAGGCTGGAGGGGTCCCTGCTGCAGGATGCAGACGGCGGTTCAGACCGGGCAGCAGCTCTTTGTGCCGGCGGGCACCCCCTGCCTGCACCCCTGTCTGCACCCCCTGCCTGCACCCTTGCCTGCATCCCTGCCTGCTCCCCCTGCCTTTCCACGCTCCGCACCCAGGGGAGCAGCAGCCCGAGCGTGTCTGCCTCCATCCAACTTCAAATAAACCCAACGCTTCCGCTATTATTTTCGGTTTCTTTTTGGTTTAGGAGCTACGAGTCACGGCTGCATTGTCATTACACAGCACCGTCGGGCTCATACATCCTTAACTTACTCAGCCCCGCAGAGCTTTTTTTTCCACTTCAACCTGACACGTTAAATTCCGCACACCAGCCCATTTCAACCCCTGTCCAGAAACACGCGAAAAATTGTCATCCCTTCAGATTAATTCCCGCGTTAAACTTTCTTAAAGCTCTTTCTGCTTGAGCATCTACTGCCCACTTTTTTTTTTTTTTGCCCTCTGCGGAAGGGGAAAGCAGCATTTGCAAAGAAATTACGGGCGACGCTTACTAAATTGATAAGTAGTCGCTGCTATGAGTAGTTTGAGATGGTCTTTTCGCTCTCGGGTAGTTCACTTAGGGTGCTCCACTCGAAACAAACACTCACGTCCTAGCAAAAGGCAGGAGCGTTCAAACACCGAAAGACCACGGCACGCTGGCCCTCCGTCGGGCCGGCAGCACCACCTGACTGTGGGGCTGTACTTTGAAGGCGACATTTCAAACATCTTAATCCTGAAAAAGCCGAGGGCCGGGAGAAGTTAACCCCGGGGAAGGACTCGCACGGACAGTCTCTCACCCCGCGCAGGTTACGGGGAGAGAAGGCACTTTTTCCCCCTTGCAGAAGTCGCGTCCCTTTTAGGGTACGGTCCCTGGGGAGGGGGGAAGAAGGGGCGAGGGTGGGGGGTGATGGGTCCCGTGTAGGGCAAACTGGTCTCAGCTCTTCCTGAACTCGGCGTCACCTGACAATGAACGTGTTCAAGAGCCGAAAGCGGCAGAACCAGCCGGAATTGAAAGCGGCGGGGCCGTTTCGGTGAAAAATGAACAGTTCCGAAAATGAATAAGTGCGATAAATAGAGACGATCCAAATGTGTACTTAGGAGATCCGAGATTTAAAAACAGTATTCTAATTCTTTCGGATGGACACTTCAAGGAAGGGCTAATTCCTTATTTGCATATATATTTATTTATACACACACACACACACGTAGATGCACACAAGCAATAGGAAACAACCTCAACCCCTTCGGCAGCAGGCACTTATCTATATGATTACTACATTTTGCACTGATCGCTCTCTTTAGGCAAAGGGAGGAGAGCTGAAGCTGAATTTAATTTGATATTTTTCACGTTTTACTTAAAGCTTAGCAAATGACCGCGCCGCTAACCCCCGGCAAATAATGTATGTTTAGACCAACAAATTTAGTTGGTCTTTCAAAAAAGAAGTCTATTAAGCTTTAATGTTTTAAATGACCATTTAAAAAGTTTCCAGAAGTTATACATAATCTTTAGAACGTGGGGGGGGTGTAGGATTCCAAACCCGAAAGTTTTCCCTCGGCTTGGATTCCTGCCTTCTTTACTTTATTTCCTTCTCTCTCTCTTTCTGATCTTAATTGCACTTTGGTTCTCAGGAGAGAGGACTCCCCACTTCCATTGCCTTTTCACCGTGAGCTGCAGTGCATGACAGTTTACAGCCAAAAAACTTCCTCCAGCCGAACAGCTATAAAGATTCCCGATTTATAGCAATACTTTCCTTCTCGCATGGGGCGAGTAGTAGCCTCCAGCTGTTAGCTCGCCTTCATGAGACCTGTGCATCATTCCCTACCTTATTCCCTCGGGACGGCGCAAGTCCCCAGGCACCGTCCCAACGGGAACCAGCCCCCTCCCGCAACTCTCGGGCACCCGCCGACCCATGGGCAGCTTTAATCGCCCGGGGATGCCGTGCGAAAATGAGAGCGTGGTGAGGTATTGGAGGTGTTTGTTTAATTATCTTTCAACTTGCAGTTCGGGGACACACACACACACAATTAACGTCGCCCTTGGTGCTGGAGCAGCGTCCCTGCAGCCCCCTGCCTCTCCCCCCCCGCCTCCTCCCGGGGAGCAGCGCCCAGCCGCCCCGACATCCTCCGAACCCGCGGGTGGAACCCAACTCTCAAAGGTCAAAACGTCCTCCCGAAGAATAAACACCTCCTTTCCCATGACCTGCCTCCCTCTTTCTTTCTCTTTCTTTCTTTCTTCCTTCCTTCCTTTCTCTCTTTCTCTCTTTTTTTTCCCCCTTAAGAAAAATGAATACATTTCATAGGATATCTATATAATAGGTATATCTCTGTCTCTACTTGTCAGCTACTTTTTACTGGACACTGGGAAGGAAGGTCCTACTGATACTGCTGTTGAGGCATTGACTGAGGAAGTTAATGCCATTTTCATAAGAAGCTTCTGGATTTCGTTTTAATCTGGCGCATCATTTTCCTTATATAGAAGGTTTAAACAAGAAAAAGCCTGAAGATAGTTCTGGGAGAGCTCTTACAAAGAGCTCACCATTTTATAACCCTAACGCACTAACATATACCTACAGCAGAAACAACAATGTATGAAAACATACAGTGGTTTTATCCATTTTAAGTTTCTATATTGCGAGCATTAGGCCTGTGGAATAATTATGCTTCAGGTTCTCTACTTTATGTATTTAAGAAGCAGGACTGGTTTTCTCCAAAGGTTTGAATGCATACACATTTTGAAAAACTTCTGCTTTTCAAGTAGTCTGAACAGAGCGCAACATGCTGATTTTGATTTGTTTTGCTTTTCCCCTTTTGCATTTGGGAGGGCAAGGCAAAGGCAGAGTGCCATCCTGCATTTTTGGAAGGTGGCAAAACTCCCGTTGACTTAGTCAGATCTTTGCTTGAGTACTGCTAAGTACCCTCGACATCTCAAATGCTCAGATCCTGAGGTTTCCCTCATGAAAGTCAATGATCAAACTTCCAATGGCTTCAGCGCCTGCTGCACTAGCCAGCATCAACTGGGGAAAAACAACATAATAAACTGAATAAACTGAAAACCCTTAAGGTAGAGCCTGGCTCAAAGACGGATGAAATGCGCAAACTTGAGAGCAGAGCACTTTTGATACTAACTCAAAATTTTGAGCTAGAATATCTTTTTGAATATCTTAATGATATTGCTCCGAAGACTAGAGCTATTCAAACCAAGTTATCCTGAGTGAGATTGTGGGAACAAGGAGATGACACAAATCAGAGCTATCCACTACTCTTAACAGGCCATTTCTTTAAAAACTGTAAAGAGGGACAGGCACAATGGATCACTGGGGCTGCAAAGACAAATAGTAGGATAATACAAACTGTTTACTGCTTTATCCTGGCCTAAAGGATAATCTTAAAAAAAACAACCAAACAAAAACCAAAACAACAACAAAACATGCACCTACCTACCCCACCCCCTGCTCCCCAAAGACGTATTCTGCTTCAAACCTCAGAATCTGATGCCAGAGAGTGCTTACGTCATCCTAAACATCCTAGCAGGAGTCCTGTTGAGAGACCCTACCATAAACAACACCTTTTCTTATACTTCAGCCCACACAGTTCCCAAAGGGCACTAACCTAAATGTGACTTTTCTTGCTGAGATATGTCTGGGTAAGTTAAAAAGTCCAGGTCTCAAACAGAGAAGTCCTCAGATTTTCTGACGTTATCATTAATAACCAAACCAACATATTTCAACTGGGAACATTCACCTTTTCTCTGAGCGTTATCTCTCTTTATAAAAGTTTGCAGTGATGAGTATCAAACAGGCTGTGTTCCTTTTGCAGTTCTTTTAATATCAATAAAAGCTTTAAGGATTTTAGTATCTAATAGTTAGTATATAATACTAACACCTCTAGAAGAAAAGATACAAGTCCTAATTTGTAATTGCAGTATTTGTAAAAACATGTCTTTTCCATTGTTTTTTTTCTCCCCCTTCCTGTTTTCACACTTTGCTTCCTTCTCCTCGCTGCTCCCCAGGAAAGATAAATATACAGTGTTAACGAGTACTATTTTATATTTTATAAGGAAGGGTAAAATTTTTAGTATTCACTGCAAATTGTTCCTAAATTTAGATTATCTCATATTTTGAAATTAGTAACTGCCTGGAATGTGGCCTCAAAGTTTACAGCCTCCTCCGAGCCCTTTACCGCCAAGATCATTTCCTGATTTCTTGCTCTCATCCATATGAAACAAAACCACTTGGACAGCTTCAGCAATGAGGGTTGCTGAAAGCTAATTCTCTGCCTCTCATCAGCAGAAAAATTATCATCTGACAGAAAACTGTTTTCTTCTTCACCTCATTTGATATCAACACTTTTGCATAACTGGTCCTGTCTTCATCATGATGCAGCTGGCTCAGAGGAAAGGACTGGAACTTAACACAACCTAGGTATTATTTGAACTCCCAGGCAGCATACTTTTAAGTGAACTGAGCCACTTTTTAGCCCCCTCCACTGTCTCCTCTCTTACATTGCTCTGAATCCATTAACTTCTTTCTTTCAAGCTGCATGTGACCTACCTCTACTCTATATACCCAACCCTTCGTCTTACCCACACTTGCTTCACCAAGGAGTTCTCCACGTCTGATATAAATATCTTCATAGTACTGCTTTTAAGAAAATGAAAAACTCCCAAACTGATCAAGTCACCACGATATTTTACTGTAAATCTTTTTTCCATCATGTACACAGCATTTCTGTCGTGCACCATCCTGGACCGGTCTGCTCAGAAGAAAATGCATGGTAGAAGGACCAGGCAGAGCAGAAGAACAGGACTGTGATGCTCAAATTTTAAATCTGGAAAAGGAATAAATAAGCAAGGCAACATTCACTGGAAGTAACAATTGCAGAGAAAGGAAAAACTACTGACACAGCAGCTCCTTAAAAAAGCTCCTGTTGGTCTTCTCAGGGAGACAACGGGTGAACTAACACTGGCTCCTTCCTGTCATACAGGGCTCAGACCTGGAGAGCAGCTTCTGGGATGTACAAACACGCTTGTGGTCCTCTGTTTCATGACCAGGAGTGTAAAACGTTTGGCAAATTTCAGCCTTTCTGCATCAAGCACTGACAAACACAAATGTTTCCTGCAGTTTCCTGTTTTGAATTCAGCAAAGGTTAATTGGGTCTTGGGCACTGTTTTCTGCCTTATGCCACCTAAAGAGTTTAGCTGTGGGAAGATGGTTGATGTAATGTACAGCACAAGAGAATGGAAGCCAGGAGAGCTGATTCTGAGCTCCACTGACGCACAGTCTCACTTTGGGCAAGTCTTCGGGATCTCCATTTTGGTAAGCTGCTCTACTTCATGGTGAAAATATTGCACAGAAATTTTCATTGGTAATATCCCATCCTTGTTTTCTCTGGAACCATTTGTAATGAAAGCAAGCATCCAATAAGCTAATAATGCATAATGAAAAGTAATTACATATCAAAACAAAAATTCACAGTCTTTATTCTCCGGTAATGTAAGTCCAGTCTGATTCTCTAACAAGGGTGCGTTTTTCCTGCTGGATGCTTTTTGAACACTTTCATTTTTACCAAACTGCATATTTTAGTCCCACTTAGTTCCAGCATGCGGTCGACATTGGCTCATTTTGCACTTCCAATTTGTTAAAAAAAAAAAAAAGGCCGCATAGTAGGAAGGGACTTTTTTGTTTAGCAGTCCGTTCTGTCAGCACCACGTGCAGGTACAAGAGAGATGATGAATGAGCAGCAAAGGATGAATGTGTGGGGACCACATCGTGTAATAACCCCCAGCAGCTGTGCCACGGGAGGCAGCGCCGGGAACGCCCAGGAGACACTGCAGACACTTGGGCCGCTCTTTGAAATCCCTGCACGTTAGACACTTTCCCAGTGTCAGAAAATATTTCTTGCTCTTGCTAAGAAAATGTCAGCTGTGACCTAGGACTGGTGGCCCATGTCGTTTGATGTCCCGTTTAACAGTAGTTAGTCGTTACATAGGAAGATGTAATCCTTCACCCCTGGTTATGCAGATTATTTTGTAATATTTCCAGCCAGAGAGGCATTGCCTTTGTGGTTCTATTGACTCATTCCTCAAAGCATGAAGACTTATAGCTGTATTTTTATAAGCCAATTTAACTTTAAATGTTTCTCTTATCCACCTTGCATCTGACCTTTATGCTAATTAAAATCGCTCATTCCTATGAAACTCCTTTTTATGTCTAGCTCAGATCAGTAGAGGTTCACTGCATTCCTGAGATATCATAAATATTCTTGCAGGTTGCTAGGAAAAATTATGGCTCCCTTGCTTAGAAAAGCTGTGCTATCTTTTCTTGTTAAACACTGGTGGCCTCTCTCAGATAAGACCAACTAAACAGCAGTGGATCTAACTGGGACAGCTATTTTTCTTTACTGCCTTGGGCCTGAGAAAACTTCTTCACCAAGCTTCCTCTCATCGTGTCATGAGAGCTCATACATTCCCCTGTATACATAAGATAACTGAAGAAGGTGAATAATTTCTTTTAAAAGTTAATGATAGAACCACAGGCTAATTCACCGAGCTCTCTAAAAGACAGAATATGAATTCAGGGATACCTAATTTTTTTATTGCTAGGGATTTTATTTATACAAAACATCTTTGTCCCCCTCCTCAGCAAATGCAAACTTACAATTTGTGATAGGTGACTAGTCAGTGTTGCGCTACACACTTGCATCAAGATAACTCTCCAGCCTGCTCACATCAGTATTCTGGCTGTAGATAACGCTGAACCTTCAAGCCTTGTCCTGACCTTTGCTTTACAAATCTGTTGGCCTAACATCTGTGGGAACAAAAAAAAAAAAGACGTTGATCCCAATCATGTCTACCTGCAATAGTACTTTGGGTAGCTCCTAATTCAAGAAGTATTTTGTTATTTGTCCTTAACGTTGTTCCACACCATGCTATGGGAATTTTCTCCCAGTGAGCGCTGGAAACTTTTGACCCTATTGCAGCGGTATTCCAGAATTTCACATTCAGTATCCCAGATACATGAGTGAAAAAACAATAACCATCATATAAGCGTTTTAAATCTGAATTACATTTCTGTTTTTTTCAGAGGTACCCTGATACCTTAGAACTTCTGAAATCTGAAATCTGCCCATGCTACCAACTGTACTCACTAACGCTGGCAGGTTACTTTCAATCATGGACTTTCCACTTCCATCTTTGTTCATGTAATACATTAACAGTCTTGCAGGCACATTGAAAACATTGAGTTGCCTTTTTCAGCTTTTTAAAACAAGCTGTTAATCTTCAGTTCAATCAAAAGAAATCTCAACCATGTTATATTTATTGACGGTTTATAGTAGCAAAAATCCCACAAACACCACTAATTGAAGCGTTCTCCAATTCTACCCCTTAGACACCTTGTTATTGGTGCTTAACACTGGCTTTACAAAAGCTTTCTTTAAGAAACCAGAGGGAAATATTCAGTGTCGTCCAAGTCTTTAATTTAAAGTGCATTTCACTTTCAGAATCTTATGGCAGATGCCATGTATTCCCAGGAATTCATTCCTGATTCTGTGTGTCCAGATGTCAAGGACAGGGATAATCTGAGCAGTAGAAAAAGAACTGCATTACTTTCAAGGCATCTTCCTTTAGGAAAAAAAAACCCCAATCAACTAACAACGACAAACCAACCTTCACGTCCCAAAGCATTAACAACTTTGATGAAAATAGAGTTTAATTCATCTTCAGCAGATGCCTTGTCTCACATATTAAATTGTGTACACTTGTAGTAAATATATTTCTATTCAAATAGCAACTGCTGTGGTGCATTTAATGTAGCCTTCAAGATGAACGGAGCTTCACCCTCTGAAACGTTTTCTCCCTGTTTTACATCTAGAAATACAAGATTATAACATGCAAAACTGAAACAATATTAAGTTAACAAGTCAGGTATACCCTTTCTGATCAAGAAATTAGAAAAATCCACAAACTCATTTTATGCTAAAAAGTTCCTAAACATCAGTTAGATTCAATAGTTTTTACTTGGGAAAAAATTCTGTTGAAAACATAGGAAGTTTTTCCATTGCACTAATCCATACAAGGATTAAACTGAATAAAGTATGAAATGCCTCCATAACTCTTATGATTTTTCTTCTCAGAGCAACAACAGGAAGCTGAAAAACTCATGTATTTGCAAGATTGGGTAATGATTTGTGCCCCTGTTTTAATTTTGTTTATATTTTTTTAATTTTTCAGATTTGCACTCTGAGTAACAGTGAAGAGGAAGTGTAACATGATAGAGTGAATACATTCCAAGTCTTCCTTCCAGAAAAGGTTGGATTGCAATTAACTAAGTCTCCAAAATTCTTTGCTTGGTCCTGACTTATCTTTAAAACCCCTTGCTTTGCCACAGGGAGGTTTTGGCAAAGCACTTCTTTTGGGAAGGGGGGAGGAGGAGAAGGAAAAGCAGGGCGAGGAACCTAAAAATCTCCACCTTTTGGCTGTCTCAAGTACTTGTCTGCCTGGAAGCTCAATATGATGCAATTAATGAACAGCAATCCTCCACCTTCAGTGCTTCCTTCCCTTTCTCGAGACAGATGTGCTGACAGCATGGCACCTTCTTTAAAGGAACTCAGTTTTATGGAAGCCGATCTCTCACCAAGGCACGAGTGGCTACAAGCTTTTGGCTGCCCCATGTATTTTCAAGCAAAATCACCACATTTCGTGCCAAATATCCAGAGAGAGTATCAAGTGGAGATGAAAACCATTTCTCTGCAGGGTCCAGCAAAGGCCTCCTTTTACCCACATCCCTTTCAAATGTCCACACATGCTAAAATTTCTTTTGCTTGTCTTGGAAAACGCTATTATAGACAAACGTATCTCACTTGCAAGCTTTTTTCCTCACATGCTGCACACATTTTACTCTGCTCAGCTTTCATCTTATCCCTCCTAGACTTATCTTCATATGCAACCTCAAACCCGTTCTCTCCCTCTGTGCTTTCACATCTTACCAACACCACGCTCTCCTCACTTCTATGCAAATTCAAGAAGCAAACCAACTCAAAACTCAACATATCTGGGTGCATAAAGTTAAACACCTAAGTAAGTTACCTGTTAACTGGTAGTGCTAAATACCCACAATTCCTACCAAGTCAAGAACTTTTGAAAATTAGGATAGTTCAGCCCCCACAACCTCCATTTCCCACCGGCCCCCAGACATAGAGAGGTATGGATATTCTCACCTTTACTCACCCAACTAATTGCATTATGTTCAATGACACCGAATAAAGCCATTGCAGAAATTAAGTCCTTACATTGGATTCACATGCCTAAATTTAGCCACAGAGGTTTGATACATTTTTTGTCTTAAAAGTTAGAGAAAAAGAGAACAAAAAGATAGCAGAAAATAACTAGATAGATACACAGTGTCCTGTGTGTCTGCCAGCAGGAAAAAAAAGGCCCAGAAAGTATGATAAGTATTTTTCCCTAATATCAACTGGCTGTCATGAGAGGTAGAGGTGCAGCACAACCGTCTTCTCCAGTCTTTATGGCTCACATCACCTTGCAAAAGCCACCTGAATGATGGAAAGAGAAGAAAATCTTCCCCTTGCCACAGTATGTGACATTAGAGTTGAAAAAGGTTTCAACTTAATATTCTAAATCCTATGATAACTGCGTATTACCATCCCTCCTAGGGCTTCACCTTACTCAGCTCCAGTTAATAACAGATTTTCTCCTTCTCCCTTTTAACTATGGAAATTTATTGAGCGTACAGGCAAGTACAGAACTGAATATTGACTAATAAGCGTGGCTTTATAATTTACAGGAGTTGTTTTGGGTTGCTACAAGATCACAAGACACTTTTCAATCTTATATCAAAAATCAGTAAAGTTCATGCAATACAACAGTTTGTTTCCATCCCTATAGTTTCAGTTTAATACCAAGAGACATTAGACATAGTACTTTTAATTATACTACGCAAATAAACCAGCAAAATCCTTGTAGCTTGCCATACAAAATAAAGGCGGAAAGCAAAGAGAATTCAATCATACTGTAGCCATGCCATTTACAGATGCAAGTACCCTTGCTATTCTAATCCACATTTTTAAAAAATATATCTAATTATTAAATTATTCAGAGAAAGGTGAAGTGTTACACTAAAATGTTTTGGAAAATATATTTCTGTAAGCAGTCATAGCACAAACAAAAGCAGAACAAAACCAAGTTCTGTTTTCTTGGGAGGTAATACAACGTTTTGTTTTTCAAATTCAACTACTGGATGAGGTGAATTTTTTATACTCCACTCCAACACCCTCATTAGTTTCATATCCTACTGGGTGTCAGATACACCCTAAACATACAAATTACACTCAGACTTCTTGATTGTGAACATCTACACCATTTTTTCCTTTCAGACTCCCTTCTGATCCTTTCCTCTTTAGCCTATATGTGAAATGCACGTCAGCAGACAGTCAAAGTATCATGCAGAAGAAAAGTTTGTGCAGTTTAGCTAATCGCTAAGACTTCAGCAAAACTTCATTTCCCTAATATTGCCAATGTTCTGACTCAGAGAAAGATCAGAGGAAAACAGCGATTCCCAGAATATTTTAAGTATTCGTGGGGAGAACTTTTTGTTTGTCCCTGTAAAAATTTGGATTAAGCTTTCATCTTCATTCAAAACAAGATCCACGTTTTTGAAATATTTTTCAAAAAAGACAAAATTTTCTATAAATTGTCTCAGAGTTAACAAAGCAGTATGAACTCCTACGCAAAGCAAATCAGTTATTTACAGAGGACACACCTTTTCTTGAATTAGTATTGAACTATGGAAAGGGAAGTTTCAACAGCTTTAGACCAACTAAAATACGTCATTTGAACAGAAATGCTGAACAGTAACTAAACAGCAACAGTAAAGGGTAGGAGGGTGTTTTAAATGGCTGTGTTTAAGATGTCTCAACTGAGAAATTTTGACACAGAATCCCCAGTATTTTAATTATTTTTACTGCAATGTTTTGTCACTAGGCTTCAAAGCAGGAATCCTGAAGTCGATGCAAATTCTACTTGTAGCTGAAAAGCTTTGTGCATAGCAACTGAGGAACTCCTCCTGTTGCTGAAAATTCATGGTAAGAATCTCCTTCAAGAAGACAAATCCATGGAAACTTCAGGAAGGGAAAGACAATTTCCCTTTTCATATCAGTTTTGAAATTACTTTCTTCATTCTACATAAATTGACAGCTCTAGAAGACTTTGTAAGAACAAGAGATTCTTTTTGCAGGTTACTGGAAGCTGAACTTTTCATGGAGCACTGTCTGAAGGTCTTGCATAAAGAGGCAGTCAGTAGAAATATGCTATTTTGTAAAGGGATGCTGACTTAACAATACACGTTAAAATACACTAATCACACTTTACATACTGTAAAGCTTCACTTTTTCAGTATTTCTTCTGCCTTTTCCCATCAACTGGCCATAAAGAGAGAAGAGGA
>VXBH01007896.1:739536-750510 GCA_013400035.1 Rynchops niger | reverse complement strand
AAAAAAAGAAAAAAAAAAGATGCAGAATCCTTTTTTGGGAACGTTTTCACCTTAAAAGAATGTTCGAGTAGATGCCTTAAGTCTTGCCTCAAGAATAGTTACTGTCATATAAAAGTATTTCTCTTGCCAAAAGTGCCTGGATTAAAAACTACCGTCTTTGCTATATATTTTAAATAATAAGCCCAGAATATTTTTATTTTGATTTTTTGAGCTGTCTTTACATAAGACTGAGCTCCAGTTTTATACTACCATCACTCGCAGTGGACTTCCAGCTAAAACTTGGAGACTGAGTCAATTCCCATCACCCTTCACCAGTAGCCAGCCAGATAAATGACTGCAGTACAGTAGAGCAAAATGGGGGGTCTTCTCCTTCTCATGGTTTCCCTGCCTGGCTGTGCATGCATTCCGTTAGTCTAAGGAAAGAAGCACGTGAATATTAAACTCTATTCTTCTGCTTAGGCTTCATTTTCACTGAAAAAAAGAGGTTGTATTTTGAACCTCAGCCAAGTAAACCAAGCAAAATCTTAACACGACAGATTTAAATTACAGACTCCCCATATTTTTCCATCTGACCACAAATTGATAAATATACTGTGATTTTAATTGTTTTTTTTTTTTTCTAACTCAAGTTAGCTTTTAGATAAGTGTGAAAATTCACTTGAAAATTCACTGTGAATGATTATTACAGCACTCATCATTTCTGAGCAATTTCCACCGGAGCTTCACGGAGGCGAATGTTTCAAACTTAGATACATCGATGTACTGTGTCCTGGTTTGCATTGCAGCATTACATTTTTTACTCTCCATCCTTGACTTCTAAACATTGGCTTATAGTTGGTGAATATTTATTTTCATACATTTCAGAATAGTGAAATAATCTGTGAGAAAGTTTTAAGTAGCTTACCTTATTTTTTTGCCTGTTGGTACTTGTGAGTCGCATATTTTTGTTTTCAGTAACGCCTTGGACCGAGTCATATTTGGAGTAACAAGGTTTGCTGCCTGGCAGGGCTTCTTAAAGACCGGGATGACAAGATGTGGAAGCTGAATATATGCTTGCATGAGTTCAGAAATGAGTCTTATGTTTGTAAGGAGTAGGGTTTTGGCTTCAATAATACCATTAATTAAATGCAACAATTACTACCCTAATAGCAGTTAGCAACCAGGTTTAGAAACCCTTCTGCAGAAAACCAAATCACATATACACCAGGTAAGTATTGTGTGTGTATAAAAAAAAAAAGAATAAAGATGAAACGTATCTATATAATGGTATCTAACATACGGTGAGATATAACTTATCAGTTAATACAGCTGCTCTGGCTTATGCTGTTGCAATACAGTAAATCAACCTGTCCTTTTGCAAGTAGACTGCTGTTAACTGTTTACTCAGATTTCCCGGTCCTTAAGCGTGGAAGCACACAGCAATATCTCACAAACTATGTTATCCATCGACATGTTCAACACCTAACACACTATAGTAGGTGACAGTACAAGTCCTCTCAGGAGAAGCTTCTCAAGTTGTGGTCACGAATGTAAGTGGACTGTTGTTATATATATTGTTATGTCTTTAGGGAAGATGCATCAAAGAAGGAGAAAAAGGTAAACATTTCCCAAAAGCTTAGCTAACAGAGTGTACTGTTGCCCTTCGTTTTTTAAATGTTCTTTTTTAAAACTCTAGCAACAGGCATTAGTAAAGTGTCTCAAGCAGTTGTCTCCGGAAGCTCTCTATGAAACGGTTACATCTAGTAACAACGTAAATTGAATACACATACGCACAGATCAGCAGCACTATGTTAGATTATTAATGTATACAACAGTCTCACAGAATTTCCAGTTATTTAAGCATCTCAGGGGAAGGATGCTAAGATTCAAATACCAAATAAGGTTTGAAGACTGCAGTGGTAATGACAAAGGAGGGAGTCGTTTGAGAGAGAATGAATACAACCTATGAGAGTCATAAGAATTACAATACTTCAAAAATCACCCCCAAATATGTACAGTTTGTTTTCTTTTCGTGCTCAACGGAGGTTGGCAATTTCTATGTCTTTTGTTTTGGAACATAATTTGAAAAAAATTATTTGGTTTTGGCACTTATTGATATACCAGCAAATAAGTTGTTAGAAAGATCACAATCTTTCGAAGACAGGATTGATCCTTGAGGTACTTGGCCTCTACACTAGCTCCTTTCTCCTTACATTTTAAATTACCTTTAACTGTGTGCAGATAATAAAATAGATATCTTTATTTGACTCTACTTAACCTACCGTTGACAGTAAAAAAAAAAATCTTTTCACAGCTGAGCAATTTCTTCGCAGGAAATCAGCGATGGCAATGACTTAAAAGAAAAAGCCCTAACCTTTTCTTTAGGTCTTCTTTGCTTTGGGAATTTCTCTCTGAAGTTCTTCATCTCTTTCCCAAGTTCCTAGTTATGTATTTCTTTTTTAATAGACAACTGCTAGACTTGGAGAAGCCTAGATCCAAGCAATGGGAGGTCCAGTACCTCCCAGGGAAAAGCTGCCCAGCAATTTAATTTCTGTCTTACACGCAGGAAGGAATCCCCTTTCGGGGAGCAGCCCAAACCACAGTTTGGCTGGAGTGAGTGATTTTATGTTCCCCCTATAATAAAACCTCTTAAGCTGCTATTGCAGCCTAATGGGGCTGCTGGTGCGCATTCACACAGTCCTACTGAAATGCCCTCCTCATTAAACAGGTTATTCAGAAACCAAAGTCTGCACTGACTTCGGTTTCTGAATAACTTTAGATACAATGTCAGGGTCAAAACATAGCTCCCGAATAGCTTCAGGATGGCAGAATAACTGGTGATCACTAGGATTTGTGTATTATAGCAAGGGCAGGGGAATCCAAAGATGAAGAACTGGTTATCTGGTCAGGTTTCTTCACAATGCAAAGTCTCCTGTTACACCGGTGCACTGTAAATTGCTAGGGAATTGCCAGCAAGGATGACAGCGTTTTGTCACAGTTGTGATTAAGAGACTGAATCCTTAGGGCCCCTCTAAATTGCCTCTCCTGTTGTCCTAATTCAAGTAGAATTTCATTGTTTCCAATGTGTGGGAGGAGGATTCAGGTGGAAAGACTAGCAAATTTGTCTCCTGTCCCAGAAAGGTATGCAAACAATCAGCAGAAGTGAACTTCTAGAGAAATTATTTTGCTGCTGATTAGTCTCTGCCAGTTTTCATAGGTTCGTCAGGACACATGAGAATTCCCCTTTAAAGTAATTTACGTGCTGTGCTGCAGAGCCACATATGACTTTTTCCATCTTTGATATTAGGGACGATGAATTTGAAGGAAGCACCTTCAGCTTCCTCAACACTGCCATGCAACCTAAGTGGACTGACTACCGGACTAGTCTGACTGTTGCTCGTTCCATTTCCTTAGTGATAAGTAACACATTGTGATTATCTCAAGCATAAACTGTAAGCAGCCAGGATTTTTAAAACTCTTAGTAGAACTTGATTAGAAAGCAAAGGTGTTTCATTTGCAATCATACCTTTCCTAAATAAGGCCAAAGACATAGTACTTTTTATAAAGACATTTTCTTGGTTGCTTAAACTTGTTTTGGCAGTCATTCTCAATCATAATACGTTGGTGATGAAAGTTGTTTTTTATGGTTTTAATGAAAAATGTGGGATGCGCCCTCCAAAGCTGTGAAAACGATAGTTGCACTTCCTCTTCTTTAAAGGGGCTGTACTTCTTAACCAGATGACCGCCACATAAGCAGGTTAATACTATGCACCTGAGGCCTTTCTGCACTCTAGTACAGAAAGCTAGTTCCTTACTAAGCATCCGTACATGGATTTGAAAACATACCCATCAATTCTATGCGTAAAAGCTTTCCAAAAACCTTTCTCTTCGCTTTCCTTCACAGGTATAAACGTGCTTCTAAAAGTGTTATTAAATGTGTTCTAAAGGAAAGTCCTTAATTCTGTACAAATGACTTAAATAGCAGTCTGTCATAACTACATGCAAGTTGCATGCAGTCTTTCTTGGTACTTCTCCTTCTGAAGGAAAACACGGCTGTGGTTTATGATAGCGCTTTCTTAAGGCATGTGCTGGTTCCTTCTTTTCTCTGCTACCTTCTTGTCTGCCGTCAAGAGGACTTCAAATGTTCCAGGTTTCCACCCTGAGAAAAAGAAAAAAAAAAGAAAAAAAAAGAAAGAGAGCGCGCTGGGCTCCTGCTGCACAGCTCCAGAGCGCTGTGGGAACAAAGAGCCAGAAGCGCTGGGAGGGATGACGGAAAACCAGTGGGAAGGGGCAGGAGACAGGCAAGGCGGTGGGGGAAGGGGCCATGGGGGGAATGGGAGCAGAAAGGAGCTGAGGAGAAACTGGGTAGGGAAAAGTTTCTTTGTTCAGAGGAGAGAACAAAGGGGAAGAAGAGATGATGGAAGAAGCATAGCTGTTGGGTTAGAAGAAATTCATTAATCCTACCCACTCTCAGCCTGCACCCACGAAGGGGCAAAGCTAAACACACGGAGGGAACTGATTAGCATGTGCCAAGAAACATAATTCTTTTGCTCTGGTTGTGACCATTAACATTATCTCTTCCCCACCCCTTGGCAAAAAGGACTTGTCCAAACTTTGGACAAAAACAATTAGATATGAAAATGTAAAACTGAAAATCTAATATGTCAAGGCTACAGATACTGACTTTGTTGTTCTTCACACATTGATTTAAGTGTGTATATTTTTAGCAGCTCAGAAGTACTGATTTCTCTTAGATGGGGCTGACTGCTGAAAGAAAACTAACCTGACCGACAGCAATTTGAGTTTCTTCTAAATCTAAACCTTAAATTTGTGATGTATCCTGCTCCACTTCTCCTGGGGTATGAGAGGTTTAGCAGAAAGAAGCTGACATCAATGTCAAAGCTTTTATACTGTTTGTGTATGTAACTGCTTTGTTTTAGGTTAAAAAGTCCTGGTGGAAACCATTTATTTGCAGAAAGCAGAAATGCCAGAACTTCATGGGAAACTAAAACATATCTTCAGTCATCAAACAGACCATCTAAAATATCAAAAACAGAGCAATGCTTACCTTTTCTAAGTTAACTAATATCAGTTCTTTACTGTAGGACTAAATGTTTTCCTCCTAGCAATATTACAGCAGAGTAGTCAGCATTTCAATGTAATCTGCACTACAATGCCCTATGTTAATGCAGACAGATACTTCAAAAACAGAACAACATGTTAATGGTCCCTCCCATATAACTCTTGGGCCTAACAATTAGTAGCTACTTTTATTAGCAGTTAAGTGCAGAAATATAGCATTTAAAAATCTTACAACCTTTGTTCAGGATTTTAGGTGACTTCAACAAAATGTGTCTTTACTAAACCCTTTTGTAAGCTTCCATGTCTGTTCTAAACAGTATTTTTATCCCCTGGCTTGTTGCCTGGAGTATAAGGCAAAGAAACAGGACACCTTGTTTTGCCAAAACTGTTGGTTTCTTTTTAATATTTATTTTAAGATACAAGTAGAGGCTGGCAAACTTTTGTTACTGGTCATGGATGAATTTGTTTTCCAGTTCCTCATCTGTTGTAATTGGAACTCTGAAATTGGTAGCTGGAAATGAAGTTATTTATCTTGGTGGGAATGGGGTTAAACTCAGAATTTTCAGTTATAAAAATGGATTAAACATCAATTTATTGATCAACCCCCCAAAAAAAGGCTCAAAAGAGGACACTATGAACTTCATGAAGATTCTTCCTGTGAATGTGAATTGTTTATCAGACTAGCCGTGCTCTTGCAAAGCAGGCTGGCCAGTCCGTTTTTGTTGTTTTGTAGACTGTCATCACTGTCTTCACCTTTCACACATTTCCCATTTCAGTTGCTTCTGTTTTAAGACATGCTGGTTGTGTTCTGTGCAAGACACCCAAACCCAGCAGCCATTTCTGGAAGTAAGAAATTAATTTGTTCCTTTTTCTGCAATTAAGTTACACTGCCCTTACACATGCATCCCTGGCCCTGCTAGTAACCAGGGTAGTAACAGTAGTTACTTCAGCTAGTAACTGTTGAAGTCTTAAACCCAATCTCTTCCACCTGGTTGCAGCGTGATAAATATGCTCCAAAGGTTTGCTTACTGAGCAGTGGCCACTAATACACGGTCTCGTAATACCTGCTGTAGGGCTTTTCTTCCGACAGCTGGGGGGGCAGTTGCTGGCACTTTGACTTCCTCCGTGTTTAAACAAACTGAGAGTTGGTCAGCCAGTTCTCAGGAGGGCAGTTTACGTACCTGGCTAAATTTGTCTTGTAATTTCCAGCTGTGCCAGGAAAAAAATAAAGATTTGACTGCCCATTTCATGTTCTAAAGAGGGAGGGAGGGAACCAGTTTTTATGTATATAAAAATGTGGGGGTCTTATCTATATGCAGATTTCTGGGGTTTACATATTTCCTTCTCCATCATAAATGATTATTAACTTTTTGGTTTTCTCGACACTCCTTGCTCTCAGTCAACACTTCTACTTTAAAATAGTTATTGCAATCCATCTGTAAGAGGTTTTTATTCTTCACTGACCTTTTTAGATTCTTTTAAGTGTTGTCAACTCAAGTGTTCTCATTTCAAGAGTTGTGTTCTGTTATACAGCTGAGTGTCTTGTCTCTGCTACAGGAGTCTGTGGTCGGTTTACTTCTATAAGCAGTCATTGAGAGAGCATGAGACAGCCCACTCATATGTGAAATGAAACTGAAAGCAGTTTTCTTCAACATAACAAGAATATGAACAGATTTCTGAATTAAAATATACTTATTATTCTGTTTCCTGAGGAGCTTAATTTATTGATTCATGTTCGGTTTTGTTGCCTGTACGTACTGGTACATGGAATATCTTACACCGGAAAACATTTGCCTCCAACTTAGTTGTAGCACATCATCAAAAAAGTCTCTGGTATTGTGATTTTTAGTACTGTAAGTACATTAGCTCAAACTGAGAAATTCATGTTTCATGATACCAATCATTCTGAAAAATTACTTTGCAAAATTGTTGCAGAAGAGGGAAATAAAAGAGCAGCAAAAATTCTTATCTTCAGGCAGGGCCAAGATGATAATTCATACCGAGACTTCCAAGTATTTATATCTAGTCTGTACCCGATGTAGCTTTTTGAGAAATTATAAAAAGGCAATTTCTAGCTTCTACATTTTAGTTATTCTTTTCCAGTTTAGGAGATTTCGTCTTTATCTGCACGATTAGTCCAATGAGTAAGTCTTGATTTAGCTTCCTAAAGTTAAAAAACAAACAGAAGTTCAACATTGTATTGAAGAACCAAGCCATGTACATGAAGAGTATCAGTCCTGAACAAGAGATTTATCATCATTGTAGTTATATTGGCTTCTTAAAAAAATACCTTAGTACTTTGCTACTTAGGGAGGGAGAAAACTGCAGTATTTGCGGAAGTAAGCATTTTCACAGAATGTGTATAATTTGAACTGGAAAAGTTGATACAAAAATAGTAATCAGATTTTAAATCCAATCCGAGTCCCAGTACTACTGTTTGATAAACCAGTCTAAATGTTTGGAGCCAAGTACAACACGTGGCTGCCTTAAACCTGATTTCACATAAGCATGGTGCCTGATTTCCACACGGGCTCCCCTGACTGGACTGCGTGTCCTATACGCACACCTGATGCAAGGAGATCTCCCCTCCAGCTAGCACAGGAGGCTGGTTTGATGTGGGAGTCTGGCAGAGGTAGCCTGTGCTTCTCTTTTCATGTGAGTTACAGCCCCCATGAGTCAGAAGGACTCATGGAAGGACACAGTAAGAATACAGGTTAACACTGAGCTGACCCAGAGGACTTAGTGTCATTGCAACAAACCAAAATAACACAATCTGAGCCAAGAACATAGTGTTTTACTTGAAGGAGTTGTTTGGGCTTTCAAGTCAAAACGCAGCTTTTCTATTGCCAGACTGAGTCTTGAGATTTCCTCTTTGGCAGGGACCAAAATATTTAACTTTCTTTTTTTTTTTTTTTAGGAGGGAGAAAATGTTTCAGAAATTCATGCTTTCTCATTTTTCATCAGGTCTAATTCTAACCAGATCTCTAAAACCTGTACGTTTAAAGTTCTTAGCACTATCTTTTAGGGAAAAAGTATTAATACCAATATGTGCAAGCCTATACACAGACAGACAGTGCAAAGTCAAACCCAAATCTCTTCTTCAATTGATCAGAAATTGGACAAAGCCTCTAAACTTGTTGCAACAGACTTACGGAACTGAACATGATGTTGAAGAAATGAAGACCAACATACCAGCACTGGATGCTTCAGAGCCACCTCTTGAAGAGTCAGAGGCACAGGGTTTGTTTCTTTTGGGGCTAAAGCACTGGCACTGGATTTCAAATGCTCTGGACTGCAAGATACATCAAAAATGCCTCTGAAAAGGCTTACTATAAACAATTAATTTAATAGATCTAATTTAAATGTCTACAGCATTGTGTTATGTTTGTAAAATAATTATATATAAATTTTCTATTATAATAAACTAATTTCTGTCCCCATTTATTTAGAACATCTCTTCTTTGGTAGTGCAATATCGAACCTTCTCCGCCTCAACTGAAAATAAACTATCAGTAAAACATTACTCCAGAACACCTAAACAAATCTATCTAAAAATTAGTTGTGGAAATTGTATTTGCATGCATTTTTGCATTAAAGGAAACTCAAAATTAGTTTATTTTAAGGGTACCAAAGTTGGCACAAATGGCACAAATCCCTGGAAGGTAAATATGTGCCTTGCTCTGTTTGAAGAAATTGGGCTTCAAAATAACAAAGTTATAGACTTTTCAAAACATGCATCCTGGTTTGCACAGCAGGTTTTTCTTAACATCAGAAGCAAACACCAGGATGTGATGTTCTGAATATTCACTTTCAGTATATTTGAAAGGTCACACCTACTTGTATTTGAATGTGTGATTACTTTAAGAACAGCATTGTTCTGAAACACAGTTACAAAAGGAAAAAGGCGTTGGAGACCGTATTGTTTATTATAAGTCAGGCTTCTGCTTTCAGTCAGAGAATGAGAGAATATAGGCATTTTACCCACAGGAACTACTATTATTCCTGTAGAAATAAACTTTAGATAGGGCTTCCTGCAAGAATGGCTGTGATCTAGGAAATATGCTGATTAAATCATTATGCGGAGAAAATATACTCACATTTCTGTGACTCCATTATCTTCATTTCTCAATTCATCAAAAACTTTGCATACTTTGGAAGATCTCTTGCAGTGCTGTCCCTGCTGCTTCTTTCTGGCCAAAACTGGAAATGTCTTTTCCTGCGTTTCTTTCTCAGTGGCACCTGGTGATTTCTGTTCTCTTGGAAATAAATAATTCACCTTGGAATAGGAGAAACAAAATGGTTTTGAGTAACAAAAAGTAATTCTGCACCTTCACAGTGGAATATTTCACACAACTAAAAGGCATCAAATATGGTTACAAGCAATAACGTGCTCACAACTCAATGTATCTTTATCTGAAGCTTGCAATAACATCTATTAGTTACAAGAACTATTCAGCACCTTCAAGTCTCAATAATAATTTTAGAAGGAATTTTGGAATGAATAAGAAAGTGGATTTCTGCCAGTTAGCACAGTGGGTGAGATTCGTGGCTAACCCAATTCTGAGTTAGCCAGCCCTGATTCCTCACGAGTGACAGAGGGTGGATAGGGGAGACAGGCAGAAGGTTAGACGTTTAAAGTAGGTGCTTAAAAAGAGGGATGACAAATACCGTCAAAATTAACTACTGCTTTATATGGGTTTTTTCTCTACCAGAGTAACACTTATAGTTAATACCTCTACATCCGCTGCTTGTTAAGCACACAGCATAAAGAAAGAATTGGAAGAATAATGCAAGAGAAGCCTGTGAAAGAACAGTGTTTACAGGTTTTGTTTCTTAAGAAGAGCCATACATCCCTGAATTCAGTAAGAATGTCCCACAATCTGCGATTACCATATCCCATTCATGGGTTTTTCTGGTTTTGATACGTTTCAGTAAAATATTAGCTAAATAAGGAAAATATTTCTTTATTTATTTTATTGCTTGAAATAACGGTTCTTATTTTAAACAAATTTATTTCAAGCAAAATGGGTCTTTACTCTCAGATTTTCCCTTTGGCTTTCATATTTCGTATTAGGAGCAAATATCCAGCATTCGCTTTTATGGTATACTATAAAAATAAGAGCTTACTCCTGCTCTTACTACAGTTCTGGAGTCACACACGCAAACTGGTGTTCTGTTAAGGACCTAAGCCTTATTTTTAGTTTATTTTTTTTTTCAAAGGCACATAGCACCCACAGCTCATTTTCTGCTACTTGGATCCTGATGTCAGTTGCTTGAAAGGCTTGTCTGTAGATGTTAGATTAAAAAAAAAATAGTCTGATTTATTTTTCTGGTTAATATTTGAGAATACAACATTTCTAACCTGTAGGGTAACAAAAACATGAAATTGACGTCCAAGAATCATTTAAAATGTATTACTTTATGTTTGTAGGCAATTTCTTTTAATTAAAATCCATGCAGAACAGGGAGAGGTTGGAAATAGAAGGTGCGAACCTCCCGCGTTCTGGGCAGATTTACCATTGACCCTACCAGAAGCTCAATTTTTCAATAACATATTTCAAATAAAAATTTTGGTTAGTTTTAGCTCTCATGAGAACAAGAGTTTACAAGTGCTGGAGGACATTCAGCCTGCAGTCCTTGTCTGCCCACAAACTACCGTTCTGTATTACCAGATTTCTTCTACCTCAGTCCTTGACTCAATCTTACACCACTTGTACCAAACTGCGTAGTGGTTTCAAAGGTTTCCACGTGCGAACTCCTGCCTCTGGTACCTCCCACCCATCTGTCTGCTACAAGCTTTCACTACGAAGCAACTAATTTTAGTTTAGACAACTAATTAAAGTCTAGAGTATAGCAATACTCTAGAAAGATAGTTTAGCCCTTACTTTGCTGTGCAAGCTGTTCATTAAAAAA